>LR749950.1:646847-670718 GCA_902729485.2 Mus minutoides
TCCATTGTATAAATATACCAAATTTTTTGTATCCATTCCTCTGTTGAGGGACATCTGGGTTCTTTCCAGTTTCTGGCTATTATGAATAAGGCTGCTATGAACATAGTGGAGCATGTGTCCTTGTTACCAGATGGAATATCTTCTGGATATATGCCAAGTAGAGGTATTGCAGGATCTTCTGGTAATACTATGCCCAATGGGGCCAATGAAATTTATGTGAAAGAAATCTGTCCCCTGGGCTGGGGTAGTTTATGTCTCAATATTGGAAGTTCAACATTTTTTCTTTTTGCGTCAGAAAAGTTATTCTTGGTGGTTGCCAGAGTAAATCCATGTTATCCTGCGTGCTGCAGCAGCTCAGCTGAATCTAATTAGAACATCTCCAGATTTATGCAGTTTTCTGTATATTAAAGCCCCTACTCTTGTGAAATAAACATTTCTCTCCAGTGCTTTATTTTGCCCATCTCAGTGTTAATCAGAATAATATGGCATAAATTTTAAGCACTGCTTTTATGATTCTAGGATGGGTGGTGAAATACATGTCTAAAATATCAAGACTTTATAAATAGTGTCAATATGGGCTCATATCCATGCCATCCTATTGACCATCAATTTTGGCTTAGAAAAAGAGAAGCAAGCAGTATGACTATGTGCGTCTCCTGGTTAGGTTTTCTTTGAGATTTTCAAGGTGACCCATTCATTTGTGGTATTTTTAAGAACTCCTTGGTCTTGGTTTCATAAAAACTTCAGTATATGCTATAGACAATTAAGCAAAAGAAAGGAAAAGGTCAGTTTGTCTCTGCAACTTTATGTTCGATGGGTCTGAGTTCCTCTTCACCCACAAAACGATCTAGTCAAAATTTCATCCCGGTAGTAGAAAGAACCGATTGTTTCCTGGTTCTGTATCATGAAGTTCAGTACTGAAATACAATTAGTCGGAAGGTAAGTCCTATATGATTTAAATTTGTTAATTCACTAAAGGTGTAGTCAGACCATTGATGAGTCCCTGTTACCTATTAGCCTCAGGGGCCCAGGTTACTTCACACTCTTGGTCTTCTCTCTTGCTATCTCTTCAGTTCCTTCAATTCTTCCCCTAACTCTTCCAAAAGAGTCCCCAACCTCAGTCCAATGCTTGGCTGTGAGTACATTTAACATTTAAAAGGGGGAAAGAAAAGATTCTTTTTTTTTGGCTACTAAAAGAAGTAGAACATATATTTATTTAAAAGAAGGAAAAAAGACTGATTGGGGTGGAGAGATGGCTCAGCCATTAGGTGCACTTACTGCTCTAGCAAACGGCCTGCGTTCAGTCCTGAGCATCCATAGAGTCATGTGTGAGTCCAGTTCCAAGGACTGTGATGTTCCTTTTCTAACTTCTATGGGCCGCAGGGATGCGAACAGTGCACAGACAAACACAGGCAAAATTCTCACACGTGTAAGTTAGAAATGAACAAGTGTGTAAAGATCTATGGCCCACTCTGAAAGGATTGTTATAAACATTTTTTTATCTTTCCAGTAGTTAAGCAATATTTGCAGTTCTCAAATTGCTGAGCCCAAATTAACAAGGTCAGCATCATTTGGGAACTTCTTAAAATGCTAATCCTCAAGCCCCTTTCATGGCCTACAAAAGGGGAAATTTTGAGGCTGAGATTGGATTCAACACTAATCTGTATCTAGCAAGCGCCCCTCCTCCTCACATGATGGTGTGGTTCATGCTAAATGCTGAGAAGCACTACTTTGAACTTTCCCTGGACTATATTCATAGGCCTTGCCTTCTTCCCCAGGGCTATACAGAAACACATCTTTGTCCTCAAGGATGTGCAGCACCTAGCAGACATGCTGAACATTCTGACTCTCCCCTTTTCCTTGGCATTCTTTTTTTTTTTTCTATATTCACAAGTAATTGATGCTCAGTGGCCAATTAGCTGATGCTAATTCAAATGGCCACAGCTATATTCAGAATTAACACAAAATGTTTCCTAAATTATTTGCTTAACTTTAAAAAGGAATAACACCTCTTCCTATTTCAAAAACAAGCGTCTGGGGCAGTTTTTATTCAAGGGTGAAGGTGAATTTTTCATGTATTATTCATTTGGTACACTGATTTTATAGGCCCATTAAATCAAATCATTGTTAATACTACAGCTTTTGAGTCCGATGAAAACGTAGATAATGGGTGAGGCATATCTTTATTACGTGACTATCCTAAACTGCTTCTCATTCTCAGTTTACTCATTCATTCATTGGACCACTTCGCAAATACTCGAAGTGCCTCTTATGTGTCAGGCAGTGTTTGTTATCAACAAGTGAAAGATCAGTTGGGAATAGGACAGAGATATTCCTCCTGTAGCTCCCACTGTGATAGAGAGAAACACACAATAGATATGAATATAGATATTTTCATATCTATATTCATCTAATAATTTATTATTCATCTAATAAATACAATAACCACAGTTTGCGGTTTGTGTGATGTATGCTACCAGACATAAACAGGACAGTGTGATGAGAGTGCTAGTTTGCAGAAGCTGAATGACCAGATTTCAGCTCAATTCTGAAAAATGGAAGAAGCCACATAGATGAAGAGGTGAAAAGAGAAAAGGATTTTGGGTAAACTACAATTTAGTATTGTCTGATGTATGAAAGGAAGCCATAGTGAGTGGAACACTGTTGGAGTCGTATAACTAAAAACATGATCTCCCATTTAGAAAACCTTTCCACAAAGGAAAAGATGATGTTGTTGAATAATATTAACACAGAGATAGTCCACTCAAGAGTACAATGACTGAAAGGCCTATGCTGACCAAATACAATGAATGAGGTACAAGTTCCTCAAGATACATGGAAACAAGTTCTCCCCTGAGAGCTGCCAAAAACAGCCTGTCACACATACACATCTTTCTAAATCACTTGGCAGTTGGAGGTGCAATGTTAGCTGTGTGCCTTTATTCAAAGCACTCTATAATGAGAGATAGTCTTGTAACTTGAAATGAGGAAATGTGCTCCCAAAAGAACTGCAAAATGGTGCTGGGTTCCTTGGGGAGTACATTTCTAACAGCTGGTCCTTGGATCTTGAGAAAGACAGTAAGAATAAACCCCAAGATTAGTTAGTTTTAAAGATGGTTCTCATGCATTTCAAACAGACAGAAAGAACTTAGAAGTTTTCCCAAGTAAACATCTCAAGGAGAAGAGAATGGACGTTTTCTCTTTGTTTCCAGGAGGGAAAATTATAAGCCTTGTCTCTTTAATTTGCATTTGTCATTACAAAATGCTTAAGTTAAAGTAATGGGTAGTATTGTAGAGATTAGGAAAGGTTTTTATTTTACTCTCAAATAAATGGGAAACCAATGAAGGTTTGTGACACAATCTAATTTATGTCTTTAACAAGACAGTCCCCTTGGCATGATGATTGAGAAAACCACACCATTTTCATAGCTATTCCTCCCCCAAATGAATAACTTTAATGTTATCATGGAAAAAAATAAATCTGCAAACATTGTATATAACCAATCAGTAATGTCACGTTCACATAAAGCCAGGACCAAAGACCTGCTACAAATTGCAGTACATTAAAGAGTCATGGCATATAAATATCATGTAGGAACAGAGATTGGATCCTGGACCAGAAACGTGGAAGGAACAGCTGATGAAATGAACATGGTCTGTAGTTTAATGAATAGCACTGAATCAGGTCAATTTTCTGGTTTCTGTAATTGGGGATGTATTAAGACATTAAATTTAGGAGAAGATTAGTAAGTGACATGTGGAAAATTTCTGTGTGACTATTAACATTTTCATAATCTAAAATAATGCCACTATTAAAATTTTTAAAAATTGTAAACGGTAATTTTGTATAACCAGGGAACACTATGTTAGAGCCAGGCACAGAAAAAAAAAAAAAATGAATTGTCTCACCAGTGAAACTACGAAGGTGAAACTGATAAAAGGAGAATATGACTACTTGATGATGAGAAGGGAAAAGGATGGGAAAGGGTGGAGGAAGGTCAGGGAGATCCATTATCACATGCAGCTAGGTGAGAGGAAAGCCTCCTGAGCTCAGAGTGCATTATAGCACAATAAGCATCACACACACACACACACACACACACACACACACACACACACACACCATATTACTTATTTTTAAAAAGCAGAAGGAGGGGTTTGAAGATTCCTAACAGAAAGAAATAACATGCATTAGGAGACAGAAATACTAACTTCCATGATTAAATCATTACATGGGATTCATGTATTGAATTCATCTACAAAGATGTGGTATTATCATGTGTTATTAAAAATCATTTTAAATAGAAAAATGCCATTTAAAATTAAATCTTGAAGAATTTGTAGAAAAATTGTTTAATTGGCTGTATTCTGCATGGGTAGATATAACTAATTCTAGAAGCCACAAGTTATTAGCAAAAATTCCCAGTGCTACAGTTGGGCTAAATTGATATATGTTATTGATCATAGAGGCAACTGAGGTTCCCATAACAATACAAGCTTCTTCTACAACCTTTGGCTATCTGCCATAGTAAGATGGGTAAGCCCCTATTGATAAACACACTGTATTCTTTAGTTATAGGTCATAGAGAAATCTATCTGGATCTGAGCTAAATGTTTCCTCCCCATAGGCTACTTTTGGTAATACTGAAAGGTCCTATGTAGGTTGCTAGAGAAGAGAAGTCATTAATAGGCATACGCAGATTCAGGCTTTGAGGTTTATACTACCAACTTTCCAGTCAAGGTGTTCCCACTGGTATAATAATGGAGTAACTGTTTCACGGATAACCAATCAGTTTCTGATTGAATGTGAGACCTGCTCCAGATAAGACAATTCTTGTGTTGTACTGTAATCCTGGTTAAAAGCCCATGGTTAAAGAGGTTGTAGACATGCTGTTTCCATTAAACTGCCTTGTAAACATTTATACTTATGATCCTTAATAAATGCTAATCTAAGATTTGGCCAAAGATGAATTATTAGTAGTAGAGAGCAGTTACTGCAGTCTTATCAGTGGTCAAAGTGCTAAGAATAAGTGACAGTTGTGACTATTTAATGTTCAGTCACAAATAAGACAATTATAAATCACACCCTCCAAGTCTCTGGAAACATCATGGAACAGAAAGTACAAAGGCTATAAAAGCTGGAAAAGGAATGCTGAGTGTTGTCAAATTGGAGACATGGCATGACAATAGCACTCAAGAATTCATACCAGCTCCGATAATTTGAACAAAACCTGCATGAGACTGGACCAGTCAGCAGTCCATCTTGGATGAGAGGGAGCTTACCAGGCCGTCTCTGAGGATTTAAAGACCTTAATAGTTTCCTAACAGTAGTGGTAGGTGCTCACAAGGCTTCCTTAAGATGTATTGGCAGTTAATGGTTGCTAGCAGATGCTGAGACATTCCCTTTAGATATCTAGTTCTTAGTATACTTTGCATGCATTTTCTGGTAACCTTCACACTCATCGTCATATAAGAAAACCTAATTCAGCTCTCTGTGTCATGAAAACACAAGCAAATTAAAAACAGTGAAAAACCAGTTGGCAAGAGGCAGGGGATCACCAGCAATGCAAGGAGGACATATTTCTCCTGAGCAGAAGGCAGAAGGATAGCAGTATGTTCAAGACCTGTTTGTACTAGAGTGACAACCTAGTTCAACACTTTTTTATTTTTTATTTATTTCATTTTACTTATAATATATTATATATACGTAATATTTATTTACTTTATTAAAGGAATTAATAAAGTAAAAATTTTGAGATATTTCTATTCACAGGTCAAATTGGAAAGCTTAGAAATATCAGTAAATTCAAGAAATAGATATATATAGGTAAAGCATCTGACACACCACTTACTCTGGGAAAATAAGTAATGCCTTTCTATATATATATATATAATAAGTAATGCCTTTCTTCTCTGGTATATATATATATATATATATATATATATATATATATATACACATATATATGTGTGTGTGTGTTTGTGTGTGTGTGTGTGTGTGTGTGTGTGTGTGTAGGATATTAAGTTGATATAATGACTAGTGACACAAAGATGGAAAATAAAAAGAAATAATTCAGTGATTATTAAACCTTCAGAAGAAATGTATAAAGTCATACTTTATGCCATTAAGAAGAAACAGATTTCATGAGTTGCCTGCCACAGAAGCACAATGACCTGAGTCTAGATCCCAGAATCCCACATTAAAAACCAGATCATTGTGCTTCTGTGGCAAGCAACTCATGAAATTTGTTTCTTTTTGATGGTATAAGGTATAAGGTAATAAATCACACTATCAAAAATACTTAAATTTTAGAAAGTTACACAGAATAAAAGAATTAAAAACAAACAAACAAACAAACAAACAAACAAGTGGCCTAATCATTCTACTGCCTTAAACCAGCAATTATTCTATAGTGAAGTGCATTGTTACCATTAAAGGCTTACTTGGCTTATGTATTCCATAGAAGACAGACATGGCTGGGTGGGACAGGAAAGGTACCTACCAGTAATCAATGTTTTGTCGTCCCTTGAACTTTCCAGTTTCTCCAGTAGTCAAAATTAACTTGTAATTAGGGAAAAGAAAGTTTAACAACTAAATGGAGAGTCAGAAATTGGAGTAGACTGTTTCATTTTCTTTCTCTGAACTCCAACCGATAAAGTGACAAGCTTTCTTATTTAAGGCACAGAAGTACAAAATGTTCTCATTTATTTCCAAAGTATCCACTGTGTTAGCCATTCCTACAAGAGTTAATCTCCTGCTCAGTAGGCTCCACTACTGTACAAACCCACATTTGGTGGTCAGTCTTAACACTAGAGACTTTAGAAAGTAGCCAGAGTGAAAAATCCTCACCCTGGCCGTGGTAAACAGTCACGCTAGAGATTATATTTATTTTTGTTAAGCAAAGAATGAGCAGATATTTCATTTTTTTCTCTATCTAAAGTATTCACTCATCTCTGAAAATCCAGCCTCAACAAGAAGAGGTTTTAAGAACCGTTTAAAGTTATAAGCTTGTGTGGCCATGCATAAAAATTCCTAAAAACTGTGACCATCCAAGAGTTTCTTTCTGAAAGAGTCTTTTATTCCAGTGAATTGGCACCATGAAAGCATCCTGTATTGTTCTGACACCACACTAGGGTGCAGACACAATCCTGTTGACATCAGTACAATACATAACAATGTGCTTTTTGTATCCTCTGTAGGTGTTCTGAAAAGACCCAATTGGTAGGAATCCTTTTTAAAAAAATAATTGCAGGGAAATCCTTGTAATGAATAGAGCACAAAAACACTTCAGCTTCCTAGGAAAAACAGGAGACTCCTAAGAAATGTGATGGTGACATGAAGCACACATATAGAAATTTCCAAAGAAAATGTACAAAAACACTTTCCCTTGTTACAGTGTTAATTATGCAAATCCCATACATCTAAGTATACTATAAGAACATATCTAAGTCAGTGCACCAGGACACTCACTGATCATCATAAGCTTCAGCAAATCAAGACTTCATTTTTATGTAGACACAGTTTGCTCTATCACTCAACTGTGTTCTAATGCCTTCTGGTCTTGATCAAAATCATCTTTAGTTGAATTCTTACAAATGTGTCTTCCTGGCCCCACCATCAATTCCAGAGACTGAAAAGCAAAGTATTAGCAGCTGCTGCAGGTGTGGTTGGCATTGTGATGGAAGGAAGCCAGTGGGAACAAAGATACAAGTAGCAGACACAAAATGTGAGCCCCAAGGGGTCCTGGATGCTGATTACCCAAGTATACAAGATCTCACAGCCTTGTTATGGGCAGCTTGACTCAGGAAACAGAGGCACAATGGAAGCTACTCAGCAAAATCAGGTCCTCCAAGGAATGAATGCTAGCCCACTAAGAGCCTCCCTGCACACAACAGCAGCTCCTAATGTCAAGCCCTGCTGTGCTCAAGTAGCCATCTGAAATATTTTGGTGGGTTCATGATGCACTTGTCAATGGATCCATCTACATATCCACATTATAATGATTCTTTCCAAATACTTGTGGGTCATCCAAAATAAAGTGAAAATATACTTCAGTGAAAATATACTATTCCTAAAATATTGTGTAGGGTGAATTTAAAATGTAATTATTTTTCCAATGTGCCCTAGAATCTTAATTAAAAATACATAAATACTAAATACCATAAAATACATATTTTTAGATGTGCAATTCAGTGGCATTAACTACATTCACATTGGTGGGCAGACATCATCGCCATCTATCACCAGAACAACTTCATCTTCCTAGACAGAAACCCCACACCAATTTAAAAGCCATTTCCAAAGTAAGAGACTCTAAGCCCAGGAAAAATATCAAGAGTAAAAATAAATAAACTTTACAAAAATTATGTCAACAATAGAATAAAGGAAAAGGTTTTCATAACGTATTTCCCCCACTATCTTGTAATAACCTCTTATGTGACTTTTTGTTAAACTCTCGTATTTGTATAAAGTGTTTACCCTATTTACTGTTACCTATTTCCATTTAACCCCTTTACAGCAGGAAAACAGTCATTACCACAGATTATGAGTCCTTCTTATATTTTTATATTTTGAATCATTTTACAAACAAGTTACAAGAAAATAAAGGGATAGGTAATGAAACATTTAATTAACCTTTTGTAAGAACTTAATTTTGGTGAATATGATAAAAGATGAACACTGTCACATAACCTTCAGTAAGTCTTCCCATAGAAACTGATTCGTTGATATCCTCCAAAAAATGTAAATATGTAAACATGCATTTCCACACATGCTCACTTATTGGTTCTTCATTGTGAGGTCATTCACAGGATATGAACACATATAAATTCATTCTCTAATACTGATTCTATCATCAATTTCACAGCCATTACACCATGATGTGTCTCCTTGGGATGAATCCAACTTGATCGTGGTAAATGATGTTTTTGACCATCGCTCAACTTCATTCACAAGCATTTTTACTGAGAAGTGGTTTTTTAATTGTGTTCATCAGGGAAACTCTCCTGTAAATTTCTTTTATGCTTGTGTCCTTATGTGAGTTTGGGAGGTGAGAGTAAAAATATATAATGTAATGAGGGATAAGATATTAGCAATTAAGGAAGTAAGTGGAAAGGACATGAACCCTGTAAGACTAGGTGTTAGTATTAGAACAACAGATAAAAATAAAGAAAAGTCACTTGAATAGAAAGGAGCAGTTGGGATATTGTTAGGGTAACCACAATGTAAAGATTATTCAATCTATATAAATGTATAGCTAAGTTCAACTATAAGAGGAGAAAGGAGATGACAGGAGAATAAAATGAATAGGGATAAGAGGGAAATGTATGCTATATAGGTAAGAGCTATAGTAGAGAAAATAAAATCGATGCAGAAACTGAGCAATAAAGAGAGAAAGTAGAATAGATGCAAAAACAGAGCTGTAAAAATGTAGGCAATGAAAAACCTCAAATAAAATAGCTGAGACATGTATTCGTGAGTAAATATTAAAAGTAAAAGCCAAAGTGACAAAAAAGTAAAATAGAAAGTCGTTAAGTATTAGTCAATAGTATTTCCTTTTTGCAATGGGTGTTGGGTATGATCCTCCCATTCCCACCCACTGCAACCATATATCTTAGTTACTTTTCTGTTTGGGGGGATGGGGAACACCATGAACAAAACCAACTTAGTGAGCAATGTGTTTATTTTTGCTTACAACTCTCAGGTTACCCTCTCCCTGAGGAAAGTCAAGATAGAAACTGAAGCAGAGGCCAGGGAGGAACATTATTTAACAGTTTCCTCCCCATGCCTTGTTCACCCTGATGATTTTTTCATTTTTTTATGCTTTAATCTTTCTTTACAGTCCAGTCCTTATCCTATTCCAGTATGCCCTCTGGCAGGTTCACATTCCATACCTCTTCCCTGCATCTCCAAGAGGATGTCCCCAACCCTCACCCCACCAGACCTCCCACTCCCTGGGGCCTCAAGTCTCTTGAGAGTTAGGTGCATCTTTTCTCACTGAGTCAAAACCAGGCTGTACATGTGTTGGGGACCCACATATCAGTTAGTATATGCTTCCAGGTTGGTGGCTCAGTGTCTGAGCAACCTCAGGGGTCCAGGTTAGTTGAGAATTCTAGTCTTCCTATAGGGTCACCCTCGTCCTCAGCTTCTTTCAGCTTTCCCCTGATTTAACCACAGTGGTCACCAGCTACTGACCATTCATTGGGTGTAAATATCTCCATCTGACTCTTTGAGCTGCTTATTGGACCTTTCAGAGGGAAGTCATGATAGGCTCCTGTTTGTAAATAAACCATAGTATCAGTAAAATAGTATTAGGCCTTGGGGCCTCCCATTGAGCTGGATCCCAATTTGGGCCTGTCACTGGATCTCCTTTCCCTCAGGATCCTCTCTATGTCTGATGCTGAAGTTCCTTCAGACAGGAACAATTCTGGGTCAGAGTTTTTAACTGTGGGATGGCAACTCCATCTCTCTCCACTTAGTGCCCTGTCTTTCTACTCAAGGTGGATACTATAAGTTTCCTTTCCCACTGTAGGGCATTTCATCTAAAGTCCCTTCCTTTGAGTCCTGAGAGTCTCTGGTACATTCTAGAATGTCTCCCCACCTCCTCCCTCCTGAGGTTGCCCATTTCCATTCTTTCTGTTGGCTCTTGGGGGCTTCAGTCCTCCCCCTCCCCCAAGCCTGATTTCTTATATACCCCATGGATACCTGCCTATGGGGTAACACTGCCCATGATTGGCTTGGCCTTCCCATGTTAAGCATTAATCAAGAAAATACCCCACATGCTTGACAACCAATATGGTGAGGACATTTTCTTAATTGAGGTGTTCCCTTCTTGAATGACTCTAGCCTATGTCAACTTGATGAAGAACTAGCCAGCACACCATCTGATGGAGCAAACTGTACTGATGTGTGAACTGCTGTTTATATCATCCATGGAATTATGATTTACAAGTTTAACCAGTATGTGGTGTCTCAATGAAGATTTGTTGAATTAAGTTTCTGGCTAGGCAGAAGCGGAGGGTCAGACTCCATTCAGAATCTTCACTATGACATGGGGCTCCAAACTATTTGATCCTTCACATACTCATGTGTTTTCTCCCATGTGATAGATGGTCACACTACTAGACAAATTTTTATCTGTGTATGTCAACCCCAACTCTGGTTTTACTGCTATGTGGTATTCTTAAATATGATAAGTTTGAGGTGAGGGAATTTTCAGTTTGAAACAATTGATAAAACTACCATAGTAATCACCTTATACATTCTTGGTGTCGTACGTATGCTTTATCTATAAATATTTTTTTAAAGATGAACAAATAAATGTGTTTAAACACTATTTAAAAGTTACCATGCAGTATTTTAAACCATGCATCATTTTAAATTCATTAACAAATTATGAGAATCTCCATTTCCTCAAATACGTTTTCACACATTCTAATTATTTATATCTTTTCCCAATATAACTATTACTTTTTAAGTCACATGCAATATTTGTATAAAATTATTCTTTCTACCAGCCTTGCTCTCTAATTCCATCAGTATACCTGTACAGGCTGTGGTTTACAGACCTTTCACTGGTCCAGATTGCCTCCTGAGAATGTTTCAGTCTATCAGAATCTCCCTTAAATATATTCCCTGAAACTTATTTCAATGGTACAGGTGTACTTTGACCTTCCATGTGTCATTTACCCATCTCTTCCTGAGTTGCTCGATCTTCATGTTTCATAAATCACTGTTCTCATTTAAACGCTAATGAAAGGCAGGAGTCCTTTGTCCTAATAAAAGCATTAATACATTCAGAGTGTGCACAAACAGTTCTGTGGCTCATAGGACCATTGTTAATCATTTATTAATGCACATCAAATCACATTTATATTTTAGTACTGATGTCATGTTGTTGACTCACATTCAGTTTGCAATCAACTAAATCTCAGGACTTATTTGTATTAAATTCTGAGAACAGCATTCTTATAAGCCTGTAGTTTAATACTTTTTAGTCTAGATGCTAAGCATGTCATTGTACTCTTAACACTTCATCTTTTGAGTTTCTATTAATCAGCCCACTTAGCTATTTATGAACTCTGTGTCTGCAGCTACCTAATTTATGAATGGCTTTATTCATCTCAATAAGAATGTTTTAAATATAATGTGACACACCTTTGTAGAGCATATCTACAAGTACTCACTACTTTTTCTTTTCTCTTTTTCTTTTTAAAATATTATTTATTTTTGTTTTTTGAATATAAATTCTATTCTTATATATCTTGATTATAGCTTCACCTCCCACGCTCATCCCAGTACCTCTTCCCCTCCCCTTTCATTCCCTTTCTGTCCCTTTTTAGAAAGAAGCAGACTTCTAGGAGATAACAACTAAACATGACATAATAAAAAGAAGAAGAAGAAGAAGAAGAAGAAGAAGAAGAAGAAGAAGAAGAAGAAGAAGAAGAAGAAGAAGAAGAAGAAGAAGAAGAAGAAGAAGAAGAAGAGGAGGAGGAGGAGGAAGAGGAGGAGGAGGAGGAGGAGTGGGGGGAGGAGGAGGAGGAGTGGGGGGAGGAGGAGGAGGGGGAGGAGGAATGAAACTATCACATTAAGCCTGGACAAAGCAATCCAACACAAGAAAAAAATGTCCCAAGCACAGTCAGAAGAATCAGAGACCTACTAGTTCACAGAGTTAGGAACCCCATAAAAATACTAAACTGTATGCAGAGGACCTGTTGCAAGCCTGTTTGCTCTAATCTTGCTGCTTCCATCTTTGTGAGTTCATATAAACCTTGTTCAGTTAGTTCAGGGGAACTTGTTCTAATCTTCTCCATTCCCTCTGGCTCATACACTCTTTCCATATCCTCTCCCAAGATTACCTGATCTCTGAGCAAGGGAATTAATGGAGACAGCACATTTAGAGCTGTGTGTTCCAAGGTTTGTTGCTCTGTGTAATGAGGCTCTGATTTATGAGTATCCTAGAATATCATTTAGGAGTCATTTACTGCTATTTTTTTTATAAGACTAGGAATCTTTGGGTTTGCTCTAGGACTTTGGGCTACCTAGCCTCTGGTTCTTGGTTGCCCAAGCAGTGTTAAGAATAGGTTTCATCTTGTGGAGTATACCTTAAATCAAGTCAGATGTTGATTGGCTAATCCCCTAAATTCTGTGACACACCATTGCCCTAGAACATCTTACAGGGAGGACATATTGTAGGTCAAAAGTTTTCAGGCTGAGTTAGAGTTTATGTTTCTCTTTTGATAGCCTACATGTTACAGTCCCACATGAACGGCATTAGATTATAGGTGTGAAAGCTCTACGTAGACTCCAGTTTGACTTCTCCATTTTCAGTAAGTTGTATGGGTGTTGTCCTCTGCAATGAACCTACACTGTCAGCTTGTGGAGAGCAACCCATTATCTTGAGAACAGTCTTGATTGTTTAGGAATTTCCATGAGACCCCCTTAGTAAATAGCTCAACTGAATATAACCCTAGTCCCTGTGTTGGAAGACTCATTTGGTGACAAGAGATGGCCAGTTGTAACTCTGTCACCCTATTATTGGGAGACCTCATTAGGATTACCTTTATATATTTTAGAGTTTCCACTATACAAGATTACCACACTATTTCTCAAATGCTCCTCAGTTCTAGCTGTCTCTGTCTTCCCTTACTCAACCCTATTTACCCTTTCTATCTCCATGTGATCCTCCCTTTTGTGTCCTTACCAACCTCTAGTCCATCCATAATATCTATCTATTCTACTTCTCCCAGAGATATCCACATGCTCCCCCAATCACTTCCACTATACCTAAGCTACCTGGGGCTATAGATTGTATATTTATGATCATTAATTTAATGGGTAATATCCACATATAAGTGAATTATATAGAATATAGAATATATATTCTAATAATATATTTGACATTCTGAGTCTGAGTTTCATCATTCAGGCTGATTTTGTCTACTTCCATACATCTGCCTGTAAGTTTGATGATGTCATTTTTAACAGCTGAGCATTATTCCATTGTGTAAATGTACCAGTTTCTTTATCCATTTTTTCTGTTTGGGAACATAAAGTTTGTTTGAAATGTCTGCCTATTCTGAAAAGAGCAGCAATGCACATGGTTGAGCAAGTGGCCTTGTGGTTGGGTGAAGTATCCTTTGGGTATCCAAGAGTGGCAAAGGCAAGGTCAAAGGTAGATCAATTCCCAGTGTTCTGAAGAACCACAGTATTGATTTTTATAGTGGATAAAAAGGTTTGTACTCTCACCAACAATGGAGGAGTGTTCCTGTTGCTCTACATTTTCACCAGCAAAACTCTTTATTTTTTAACTGATCATAGCCTTTCTAACAGGTAAAAGATAGACTCTCAAAGAAGTTTTGATTTACATTTTTCTGATGGCTAAGGATATTGAACATTTCTTTAAGTATTTTTTTAGACATTAGAAAATCTTCTGTTTAAATCTTCACTCAGTTTTTAAATTGGGTTATTTTTTTTTTGTATGTAGCTTCCTGACTTCTTTTTTTTTTTTTAAGATTTATTTGTTTATTTCATGTATGTGAGTACACTGTCACTGTCTTCAAGACACACCAGAAGAGGACATCTAATCTCCATCACAGCTGGTTGCCTGAATTCTTTTTATATTTTGGACATACCTCTATCAAATGTAGAGTTGATAAAAAATTTTTAAAAAGTATTTTCCATTCTGTAGGCTGCTGCTTTGTGCAAATTACCTTGGCCTTTGCCTTACAGAAGCTTTCCAATTTCATATGGTCCTATATATTAATTGTTGATCTTAGTGCCTGTGCTATTGGTGTTCTCCTCACAAAGTTGTCTTTGTGCAAATGTGTTCAAGGATATGCCCCACATTCTTTTCCATCAAGTGCACTGTATCTGGCTTTGTGATGCAGTCTTTGATCCATTTGGCTGTGAGTTTTGTGCAAGGAGATAAGTATAAAACTAGTAGGATTCTTTTACATTCGGCTGTCTAGTTTGACCAAGACCATTTGCTGAAGAAACTGTCTTTTGTCCAGGGTGTATTTCCAGAATCTTTATCAAGCATCAAGTGTTCATGGGTGTGTAGACCTATGTCTGGCATTTCTTTCTTTTCTTTTTTTTAATTAGATATTTTCTTAATTTACATTTCAAATGCTATCCTGAAAGTTCCATCTACCCTCCCCCCCCACGCCCTACTCCCCTACCCACCCACTCCCACTTCTTGGCCCCGGCATTCTCCTGTATTGGGGCATATAAAGTTTGCAATACCAAGAGGCCTCTTGTCCCGATTGATGGCCTACTAAGCCATCTTCTGCTACATATGCAGCTAGAGATGAGCTCTGAGGGTTCTGATTAGTTCATATTGTTGTTCCACCTATAGGGTTGCACACCCATTCAGCTCCTTGGGTACATTCTCTAGCTTCTCCATTGGGAGCCCTGTGTTCCATCCTATAGGTGACTGTGAGCATCTATTTATGTATTTGCCAGGCACTGGCATAGCTTCATATGAGACAGCTATATCAGGGTCCCTTCAGCAAACTCCTGTCCCATGCAATAGTGTCTGAGTTTGGTTACTGATTATGGGATGGGAAAAAAGACAGCATTTTCAACAAATGGTGCTGGCACAACTGGCAGTTATCATGTAAAAGAATGCGAATTGATCCATTCTTATCTCCTTGTACAAAGCTCAAGACTAAGTGGATCAAAGACCTCCACATAAAACCAGAGACACTGAAATTTATAGAGGAGAAAGTGGGGAAAATCCTCGAAGATATGGGCATAGGGAAAATATCCTAAAGAGACAGCAATGGCTCGTGCTGTAAGATCAAAAATTGACAAATGGGACCTTATAAAATTGCAAAAGAGACACTGTCAAGAAGACAAAAAGACCACCAACAGATTGGGAAAGGATCTTTACCTGAAAAAAAGAAACACCTGAAAAAATGTTCAACATCCTTAATCATCAGGGAAATGCAAATCAAAACAACACTGAGATTCCACCTCACACCAGTCAGAATGGCTAAGATAAAAAATTCAGGTGAGAGCAGATGCTGGCGAGGATGTAGAGAAAGAGGAACACTCCTCCATTGCTGGTGGGATTGCAAGCTTGTACAACCACTCTGGAAGTCACTCTGGCTGTTCCTCAAAAAATTGGATATAGTACTAATGGATGATCCAGCAATACCACTTTTGGGCATATACCCAGAAGATGTTCCAACTGGTAATAAGGACATATGCTCCACTATGTTCATAGCAGCGTTATTTATAATAGCCAGAAGCTGGAAAGAACCCAGATGTCCTTCAACAGAGAAATGGATACAGAAAATGTGGTACATTTACATAATGGAGTATTACTCTGCTATTAAAAACAATGAATTTATGAAATTCTTGGGCAAATGGATGTATCTGGAGAATATCATCCTTAGTGAGGTAACCCACTCACAAAAGAAGTCATTAGATATACACTTATTAGATAAGTGGATATTAGCCCAGAAACTTAGAATACCCAAGATACAATTTGCAAAACACAAGAAAATCAAGAAGAAGGAAGACTAGCGTGTGGATACACCATTCCTCCTTAGAATAGGGAACAAAATACCCATGAAAGGAGTTACAGAGACAAGTTTAGAGCTAAGATGAAAACTTATGTCTGGCATCTCAAATCAATTCCACTGATAATCGTGACTGTATTTGTGTCAATACCATATGGTTTTTAGTAATACAACTCTACAGTACAACTTATAATCAGTGACAATGACACCTCCACCAAGATTTGTGGTTAGTTAGTTTGTTTGTTTGTTTGTTTGTTTGTTTGTTTGTTTTATTGTTCAGGATAGTTTTACCTCTCCTGGGATTTTTTATTTTTCATATGAAGTTGAGAATTGTCCTTTCAAGGTCTGTAAAGAATTGTGTTGGTATTTTGATTGGAGATTGCATTGAATCAGTAGGTCGTTTTTGGTAAGATGACTGTTTTAACCATATTAATCCTACTTATCCATGACCATATGAGATCTTTCTTTCTGATACCTTCTTTAGTTTCTTTCTTAAAAGACTTGAAGTGTTTATCATACAAGTCTTCACTGACTTTGTTAGAGTTACTCCAAAATATAGTATTTGTGGTTATTGTAAAATGTATTATTTCCCTGATTTATTTCTCAGTCCATTCATCATTTTTTTATATAGAAGGGCTACTGATATTTGAGTGTTAATGTATCCAACAACTTTACTGAAGGTGTATATCAGCTATGGGTATTCCCCAGTAGAATTTTTAGGATTACCTATATATACTATAATATCACCTGCAAATAAATTTTGGCTTCTTCCTTTCCAATCAGTATCCTTTCGAAATCCTTGAGTTGTCATATTACTCTAGCTGTAATTTCAAATACTAATATTGAGTAGGTATGGTGAGACATATGTTTCTTGTTACTGATGTTAGTGGAACTGCTTTGAGATTCTTTCCCTTTAACTTGATGTTGGCCATAAGCTTACTGTTATGTTTAGATATATCCTTTGTATCTCTAACGTCTCTAGCACTTTTATCATAAAGGGGTATTGAGTGTTGTGTTTCACTAAAGAGTTTCTACAACCAATGAGGTGATAATGTTCTTTTTTTCCTATCGGTTTGCTTATATGATGGACTATATTTATTGATTTTCATATACTGAACAACGCTTGTATCTCTGGATTGAAGAGTGCTTGACCATGATGAATAATCTTTTTAAATGTGTTCTTAGATTTGGTTTACAAGTATTTTATTGAGTATTTTAGAAGATTCACAAGGGAACTATGTATGTCTTTGTTGGGTCTTTGTGTAACCCGGGCATCGCTTGACTGTGGCCTTGTAAAACAAATTGGGCAATGTTCCTTCTGTTTCTGTTGTCTGGAATGATTTGAGGAGTATTTATATTAACTCTTCTTTGAAAGTCTGGTAGAATTCTGTGCTAAAATCATCTGACCCTGGGCTTTTTTTTTTTTTTTTTTTTTTTCTAAGAAACTTTTAATGACTGCTTCTATTTCACTAGGAGTTTAGGCCTATTTAAATTTCTTATCTGATCCTGACTTATCTTTAGTAAGTGGTACCTACTGAGAAAAAAAATATCCATTTTGTAAAGACTTTCCAATTTGGTGGAGTACAGATTTTTAAAGTATGTCCTTATGATTCTCTGAATTTCCTGAGTGTCTCTTGTTATATCCCCCTTTGTGTTTCTAATTTTGTTCATCTGAATATTCTCTCTCTGCCTTTTCATTAGTGTGGAAATGGGCTTGTCTATCTTTTAATTTTCTCAATGAAACAACTGTTTCAGTGATTTCCTGTATTGTTCTCCAAGTTTCTATTTTATTCATTTCAGCCCTTGATCATTTCCAATCGTCTACTCCTCTTGGGTGTGCTTACTTCGTTTTGTTCTAGAGCTTTCAGGTGTGCTGTTACGTTCCTAATATGAGATCTCTCCAGTTTTGTTGTTTTGTTTTGTGGAGGTGCTTAGTGCTTTCAACTTACCTCTTAGCACCACTTTCATTATATCACATATGTTTTGAATTCATTTTTATTATGTTCTAGAAAGTCCTTAATTTATTTTTCCTGACCTATTTTTATTCAGTAGAGAATTGTTTAGTTTCCATGTGTTGGTATGCTTTCCCAACTTTGTCGTTTTAACATCCAGTTTTAATCCAGGATGGTCTGATAGGATGCAGTGAGTTCTTTCAATTTTCTTGTTTCTCTTGTTTTATGTCAGTGTATGTAGTCAACCTTAGTGAGAGTAACGTGAGATACAGAGAAGGTATAGGGTTTTGAGGTTTGGTTAAATATCCAGTAAACATCAGTTAGTTTCACTTGATTTGTAACATGTAATAGGTACATTTAGCATTTCTCTGCTCAGTTTTTGTCTGGATAACCTGTCCATTGGTGAGAGTTCAGTATTGAAGTCACTCATTATCAGTGTGTGAAGGTAAATGTGTAATGTAATCTGTAATAGTGTTTGGTTTATTGTTGAATGTAAAACCATGCCAGGTAGTTTGATAAGGTAGAGCAGGTTGAGACCCACAGACTTCTGGCCTGGAACATGTACCATGTACATCACATAAAAGAAACTTGTTCTGTAGTCACCTAGGCCCAAAACAGAGTTCTCCATGCTAATGAGCTACCTAGAGGCCCAGAAGGCTTAGCCAATAAGCTTTGCTTCCCAGACATTCTTCTGTAGAAGACCTCTCTGCACTCCTAGTCACAACTGCCACCAAACCTGCCTCACCAAGCTAAGAACAATCACCACTGGAACTAACTGGAGCTCCCCTTTCCCCCCACCCCCTGAGCCCAGGCCAGATGCTGTCCCCAGCTTGCAGGCCCCTGACTCAGTTTTCTATGACTCCCAGTGGTGCCTGGATGTCCAAGAGTCTGAGAACCCCACAGCTCTAGCCTTGTCACAAGCCTGGGGATAGCCCCCCTCCCCCCAACCCCTCCCCACACACACACACCATCTCAGAATTTTTCACATCTCAGACTGCACTTTCCCAGGCCCCAGAGCAGTGTATCAGAGCTGCCCTACAGCTGGCCCAGGACTCACCATGCAGCACATGGTGTAGGTGCAGCCAAACTCCCTGTGTTCTGCTACCAGAAAGAGCTGTGCTCAGCAGGAGAGCTGACACAGACTGATGATTTACAAACTTGGGTGCCTTTTGTTGAGGCATAGAAGTAAGGAATTAAAATGACATCTAGGTGGATTTTTCCTTTGAGGAGTATATTATGTCCTTGTCCATCTCTTTTGATTAGTTTCAGTGTGAAGTCTAGTTTGGGTATTAAAATGTCTGTGCCAGCTTGGTTTTTAGGTCTGTTTACTTGATTTTGTTTTCCTATCCCTTTACCCTGAGGTAATGTCTATCTATGAGGCATATTTAATGGATGCTGCAGAAGA
Organism: Mus minutoides; assembly: GCA_902729485.2. Lineage (NCBI taxonomy): Eukaryota > Metazoa > Chordata > Mammalia > Rodentia > Muridae > Mus > Mus minutoides. Next base: position 666,732 of record LR749950.1, read on the forward strand.
GTGGAACATATTTTGCATCATTCTGCTAGTCTTTTTATTTGCAAATGAGACCATTGATATTGAAAATTATTAATGACTAATAGTTGTTGATTCCTGTTATTTTGTTATTGTTATAGTTGTTGGTGGTGATGGTAGAGGTGGTGGTGGTGGTGCTGGTGTGGATGTGTGTGTGTGTGTGTGTGTGTGTTCTTCCTTTCATTTGGTTTTGCTCATGTGAGATCATATATTCTCTGTGTTTTCATGGGTGTATTTAACTCCCTTGGGTTAGAGGTTTCTTTCTAGTACCTTCTGTAAGGCTAGACTTAAAGACAGACACCGCTTAAATTTGGCTTTATCATCTAATTTTGCTGGGTTTAGTAGTCTAGCATGTGGTCTCTCAGCATCTGTAGTACATCCTGTCCCTGATATTTTGGCTTTTAGTCTCCATTGAGGAGTAAAGTACAGTTCTGATAGATCTGTCTTTATATGTACATGGTCTTTTTCCCTTGTAGCCTTTAATGTTTTCTTTGTTCTGTATATGTAATATAAGTGTTCTGTATAGAGACTTTCTTGTTTGTTCAAATCTGCTTGGTTTTCTGTAGGCTCCTAGTACCTTTACAGGCATCTCCCTCAGAGTAGGAAAAGCTTCTATGATTTTATTGAAAACAATTTTGGGGCCTTTGTCCTGAGTTTCTTCTCCTTCCTTTTAGGTTTGGTCTTTTCATAGTGTCCCAGATTGTCTGGATATTTTGAGTCAGGAGTTTTTTTGAATTTAACATTTTCTTTGACCAATGTATCCTTTTCTTCTACTGTATCTTCAATGTCTGAGATTCTCTCCTCCATCTCTGATGTTTTATTCATCAAGCTTGCTTCTCTAGATCCTATTCAAATTTCTCAATTTTTCATTTCCAGAGTTCCCTGTTTTCTAGTACCACCCCATCCATCATATCCCCTAAATTTTTCATTTCTAGAGTTCCCTGTTTTCTGTATTGCTTCTGTTTCCAGTTTCATGTCTTGAAAAGCTTTATTTATTTTCTTGTACTGTTTATGTTTTCCTGGATTTCTTTAAGGGATTTATTAATTTCCTCTTTAAGGATCTCTATCATCTTCACACAGGCAGTTTTCAGATCTGTTTCTTCAGCTTCAGCTATGTGGGAGTAAACTGCCCATGCTATGGTAGGATAGGTGGGCTCTAGTGGAGACCTACTGCACTGGCTGTTACTGATTTTGTTTGTACTCTGGTTTCTAGGCATCTGAGACTGGGTTGATTAAAGACCTAGATGCTTACTCTGGATTTGTCCTCATTGGCCAAGTGGTTTCTGTTTCCTCTCTGGGTTTTTGGAGAGTGTCATGCCTGTGTGTTTCCTGGTAGGAAATTTTATTTGGACTTGCTAGTTGTGGCCACTGAGGGTTCCAGGTAACATGTGTTTCTGGATATGGGAAACTGACACTTAGGAATGTAAATAAATTAGAGGTGTAAGGGGTTCCACGGAAGGAGGACAGTGGAGTGTTCAACAAGGGTCTGCTTATTTAGTCTCTTTGGAATGATGGAGGCAGTAAAGAATGGTCACCACTGATGGTCTGCTATAGAGCTGGGGATATGATGGATGGGGTAGATCTAGAAGAACAGAAGGAGAGGGGACCATGTACAGACAGCCTACCTGCTTTCATCTCAGGAGTGGTCCTTTGGTTAACAAGGAGTTGGGTCAGGGATAAAGCAACAGGAAGTTGAGGGGAGAAAGAGGAGATAGGAAAGGTCTGTGGGAGCCACATGAGATGTGAGTAAAGAGGGAAGAAAGCGACGTTGTCCACGATACCACGTCTGGACCCTTACTCTGACCTCCTTACCTACTTATACCTCCTTGTCCCTCTCTTACCTTCTAGACGTCTGTAAGATGGGTCAAAAGAGAAGTAACCACAAAAAGTTGGTTATAAAGACTCATAGTGAATATAGGTCCGAAAACTCATTGATGTGACACCGTATTATGTTGATAACGGCAGACAAAATTACTGTAGGCAAATCTGATCAGTAGCCTGTTGAAATCCAGGGACACTTTTTATGTATTTTATCTTTTAGTCTGCCAAGTCAGTAATCTAAACATCAAAATAAAAATTAACACTTGTTTGCATTGTTCTGGATAGTCTATGTATCTTTTAAAGATTTATTGAATGTTTTCAGGGTGCTGGGTCATAGGACTGCACATCCCCTCCTGGCTGCTTACAGTCTGGTGAGGAGTCACAATGTGGAAGCTGACTCCTTGTTAAGTGTTGCAGCTGGCTCCTTGTTAGGTGCTGCGTAACTCCTATGGAGTAATCCATTCTGAAATCTTGCCAATCATAAATTTGAAGTTCAAGGGGCAAGATGTGGTCTTTCCTAATTTACATATCTAACCAATTATTAAACTTGGCATTGTATACTTGATCACCTTTTAAGGATAGTAAATTTAATAAAATGCCATCTTAAAAAATATTCAAAGTACCAGGTTAGCTCATCCTGCAAAGCCTGAGATGCTTAAAGCTTCTCAAGTTTTATTAAATAAATAAATGAAACAAATCAGGGAAACAGAGAACATGGCAAGAATACTGCAATAAACACAAAATATATAAAATAGGGTAATATGGACCATGAAAATAAAATTCACATAATGAAGTTCACAATATTCTCTCTTATTGTGTTTGCAGATTCAGCATTCTCACCGGAGGCACCATTCCTCCTTTCATAGTCCAAAAGGGAAACCCATGGCTGGAGGCCTAAACTCCTGGCAATCATCCTTGAAAGGTTCATTGTCTAGTCATGCAACCTAACTATAAAACAGGTAGCTATACCACTAAATGGTTAAATATTTCATAAATATAAACTACTATCCGTTGTTGCTTGTTTGGAAGAGCATGTGGTCACAGAATCAATTCCAATTCCTCTGGAAAATCTGAGGTTTATTCACTCAGTGCCAGTGTGAAAGTGAACCCAGTGGTCTCATGTAAATAAGCACAAACTCTATTTCCAACAGCAGGGATACCATCAGATTAGGTCATTTTCCCAGATTCTCTTCAAAAACCTATACACAGTGACATGCACCCTCTTTTTTTTTATCTTCACTAACAAGGGGAGATATTGATTTGAGATTAATGTTGGATTAAGGTCATTTGTTCAGGACCTTAATCATGAACATGGTAGTAATTTTTAAAAATCATGGAACTTACTGGTAATTAACATGAATGGCTTCCTAACTCCACAGGGAAAAAAGTGATTTTCTTCACAAGCTTAATGATGGTATAATTAATATATATTTCATTTCTGTTTCAAGAATTGTTGTACCCAAAACAGCTATAGGGAAAGCCATTGGCAATTTGCAGGCAAAAGTTCAACCCTTGCATCTTTTTAAGTTGCTTTCTAGCTTCTTTAATTCTCTGTCATTTCACCTTACTCTCCTCTGTCCTGATATTATTTGAAATAATACATGTAGAAACGGGAGTTATGCCATAAAGAGGAGTGAGCCACTGTTTGATGATGATATAGCTCAAACTCTTCTTCCTCTGTTCCTTCCTATATGCATTTCCACATGAATCAAAACATTCAAGCCTTTGCTATCTAATTCTGTAAGTCTGAGTTTAATACAAGTTATCTGCATCTTAGTTCCAAATGCCAGAAAATAGGTTGTGTATGTTTCACTTAAATTAATAAATTTAAATTCCTTCAAGATGTAGCTTTTGCCTTGGGACACATGGAGCCTGTGCTGTGGCCCACCTGCCCTCAGGGAAGCAGGTCACGTTCATGGTGAGCCGTTGAGCCCCCGCACAAATTGAATCGGAGAGAAAGTACCCAAGGAGCTAAAGGGGTCTTCAACCCTATAGGTGGAAGAATAACCATGAACTAACTAGTACCCCCTGGGCTCGTGTCTCTAGCTGCATATATAGAAGAGGATGGCCTAGTTGGCCATCAGTGGGAAGAGAGGCCCCTTGGTTATGCAGACTTTATTTGCCCCAATACAGGGGAACACCGGGGCCAGG
>LR749950.1:671679-864321 GCA_902729485.2 Mus minutoides
GCTGCAACAGGTGCTATGGTGCAGACCTGGGAATGAGACTGGAGGAATGGATGAATATGGAGGAACAGGGAGAGAATGGAAGATCTGCAGACATTCTACCCAGTTTTCTCTTCATTGGTGTTTTTCAACCAATATTTCTGAGTATCACTTATATCCAGGCTTTTGAGTAACTACACTGTGGCATAATACAACTATTGCCTAGACAAAATTACTGTAGGCAAATCTGATCAGTAGCCTGTTGAAATCCAGGGACACTTTTTATGTATTTTATCTTTTAGTCTGCCAAGTCAGTAATCTAAACATCAAAATAAAAATTAACACTTGTTTGCATTGTTCTGGATAGTCTATGTATCTTTTAAAGATTTATTGAATGTTTTCAGGGTGCTGGGTCATAGGACTGCACATCCCCTCCTGGCTGCTTACAGTCTGGTGAGGAGTCACAATGTGGAAGCTGACTCCTTGTTAAGTGTTGCAGCTGGCTCCTTGTTAGGTGCTGCGTAACTCCTATGGAGTAATCCATTCTGAAATCTTGCCAATCATAAATTTGAAGTTCAAGGGGCAAGATGTGGTCTTTCCTAATTTACATATCTAACCAATTATTAAACTTGGCATTGTATACTTGATCACCTTTTAAGGATAGTAAATTTAATAAAATGCCATCTTAAAAAATATTCAAAGTACCAGGTTAGCTCATTCTGCAAAGCCTGAGATGCTTAAAGCTTCTCAAGTTTTATTAAATAAATAAATGAAACAAATCAGGGAAACAGAGAACATGGCAAGAATACTGCAATAAACACAAAATATATAAAATAGGGTAATATGGACCATGAAAATAAAATTCACATAATGAAGTTCACAATATTCTCTCTTATTGTGTTTGCAGATTCAGCATTCTCACCGGAGGCACCATTCCTCCTTTCATAGTCCAAAAGGGAAACCCATGGCTGGAGGCCTAAACTCCTGGCAATCATCCTTGAAACATTCATTGTCTAGTCATGCAACCTAACTATAAAACAGGTAGCTATACCACTAAATGGTTAAATATTTCATAAATATAAACTACTATCCGTTGTTGCTTGTTTGGAAGAGCATGTGGTCACAGAATCAATTCCAATTCCTCTGGAAAATCTGAGGTTTATTCACTCAGTGCCAGTGTGAAAGTGAACCCAGTGGTCTCATGTAAATAAGCACAAACTCCATTTCCAACAGCAGGGATACCATCAGATTAGGTCATTTTCCCAGATTCTCTTCAAAAACCTATACACAGTGACATGCACCCTCTTTTTTTTATCTTCACTAACAAGGGGAGATATTGATTTGAGATTAATGTTGGATTAAGGTCATTTGTTCAGGACCTTAATCATGAACATGGTAGTAATTTTTAAAAATCATGGAACTTACTGGTAATTAACATGAATGGCTTCCTAACTCCACAGGGAAAAAAGTGATTTTCTTCACAAGCTTAATGATGGTATAATTAATATATATTTCATTTCTGTTTCAAGAATTGTTGTACCCAAACAGCTATAGGGAAAGCCATTGGCAATTTGCAGGCAAAAGTTCAACCCTTGCATCTTTTTAAGTTGCTTTCTAGCTTCTTTAATTCTCTGTCATTTCACCTTACTCTCCTCTGTCCTGATATTATTTGAAATAATACATGTAGAAACGGGAGTTATGCCATAAAGAGGAGTGAGCCACTGTTTGATGATGATATAGCTCAAACTCTTCTTCCTCTGTTCCTTCCTATATGCATTTCCACATGAATCAAAACATTCAAGCCTTTGCTATCTAATTCTGTAAGTCTGAGTTTAATACAAGTTATCTGCATCTTAGTTCCAAATGCCAGAAAATAGGTTGTGTATGTTTCACTTAAATTAATAAATTTAAATTCCTTCAAGATGTAGCTTTTGCCTTGGGACACATGGAGCCTGTGCTGTGGCCCACCTGCCCTCAGGGAAGCAGGTCACGTTCATGGTGAGCCGTTGAGCCCCCGCACAAATTGAATCGGAAAGAAAGGATAACTCCACACAATGGACATGATTTGTTAAAGAATGGGGTTTCTGGGCTGCAAAGATGGCTCAGTGGTTAAGAATACTGGCAGAGCTTTCTGAGGACCTGGGTTCAATTCCCTGCACTGACATGCAGCTTATAACCTTCTGTCATTCCTGTCCCAGGGGATCCAATACCCTCTGCTGGTCTCCTTGGGCACAAATATATATGCAGATAAAATTTTTAAAAAATTCCTTCAAGATGACAGGGTTTTACAGTTTGATTAAGTATCAAAATTAATTAAAGGATTTAGCATATCAACACAGATAATGATCTTACTTTCTTTCTAGAGGTTTGAATTATTCCAAACTTTGTCTTCCTCCCATTCTGTAGCAATGATGCTCTCTTTGCAGCGTTGTTGTTCTCTAGTCATCAGAATACCACAGTCACAACGTCCTACAAATACAACTGCAAACTGGGCTATATGCAAAGGTGCCTTTTGTTTAGCTGATGGTATATTAAAAACACAGAATTCACCTTCAGTAATTGCTCTGGAAGGGGAACTTAAACCAAAAGTCCTTATCTCTTCAGACAAAGGGAAATACAGTAGCACTGAGCAGCCTCTGTCCAAATTCAACTTAATTTGAACTAGGTTAGACCCTCTGTCCTCCTCAATCAATATAATATCCATCATATTATGGAAACATAAAATATGCAGTGACTATTCTTCTGAGATCTCATCCATCTAGACTCTTGTATATACTAATTTTATTTAATGTCACAAAGCATTGATTTAGGATTAGTTAATATCATCTGTGAAAAAGCATTTCCCAGAATGCATATTCTTTTTGACATTTGCTTTCAGGTATCCTTCTTAGTATCACTGGGTTAATATTGGAATCTACCTACTGTAAAAGCCTATCCTCTACATACACAATTTTAAATCACACAAGGCTTCTTTCTCTTCATATTCTTTATTTTTAACATTAAAAAAAATGACACAAAAGTCTGAACCATTTCACTCACAATTTCAGGGAATTCCTCAACATTCTCAGCCCAATTTTTATCACATGCAGAATTGATGAGCGAGTCAACAACTAAAGCTCCTGCGTTTTCAATGTGTCTCTGCTAACTCAGCAGCCATGAAAACTGGCTACACAGGTGATAGCAAACATGCATACATGCCTATGATCTTTCACTATCCAACACCCATGGAGGACTGGCTGCAGGACTCCTAAGAATAACAAATTCCACAAATGTTCCTAGTATGCATGGTGTAATATTGGCATATCCCCTACACTCATCCTTTGATACGGTTAAATCATCCCTAGATTAATTATAAAACAGTATAATATAAAGATATGGAAAGTTATTATACCCTGTATCTTAGGGAATGATGATTGCAAAATCAATCTTTTCACAACAGATACAATTCTTTCCTAAATGTTTCTGTACCCTGCTTGGTTAAATTCATGGATGTGCTACCTACAGATACAGAAAACTGACTGTTTATACTCTCTAGCTCTATGAATATCCTTATCTCCCTGCTTCTTAAAATGCAGGACAAAGGTGAAAATTGTGTTTCCCAAGGAAGGCTCTCATCCTGGAGCTTCTGTTTCTGACCATATAGTTTGTATTTACAATTTAACTGACTTTACCACTCATACATGGTTTTGAGACAAAGATGAGTAGGATGGTGATGAGAACTTTCAGGACCTTCTCATTGCTCTACAGAATATCCCGATATATACTGTCCCCAGGACAGTCGGAGCTTGGCAGGAGACTGACACAAACCGGAGAAAAAATGTTATTGGCAGGTGAATGGCACAGGCTTGGATGTTTCTGAGGGTTTCCTTTGCCACCTCTCCTAGGGTAGTAGTGATATGGAGACCTCAAAGAAAGCTCACCAAGAGCATATTTAGCCCAGCACTCCCTTTTTCTTTTTGGTCACATCTAAAATGGGAATAAAGAATGCCCTTCCAAGGGTGCTGTAAAGATTAACTGAGTTAACAACATACATAAAGCTCTCAGAACAGGGCCCAGTGCACAATACACTCTCATTAAATCATGTTGTAAGAAATACAGTATGGCATACAAGAGGGCAAAGGACATTAAATTTAGAAAAGAGCTTGAAAATGGTTTTTCAAAGCCCAAGGCAAGGAAAGGAATTATTTGTGGAAAATAGCATTCTTTATCTTCTCAAAAATACAGAATTTTTTAATATGCCTAGCACACTGGCAAGAGAGCTGTTATTTAAGTTATTTGCTCTCTTGCTTTTCAACCAAACACAAGGAAGATTTTCTAACTCTAGCTTTGCAGTTGGCTCTTTTTCTTCATAAAGAGTCTGACAATAGCTTTAACATCTGCTGTGTGTCTGACACTGTCCTTTCCATGATAGGTCATGTCCCACAAGGACTGACTTAATGTCCTGCATAAGAAATACATGTATTCTACATTTTCTTTTCATAGAAAATGGTCATTGTTTTAGTAAACACTAGCAGTCACTGCTCATCTTCTCTACGGTGTTCCCATGTATCCTGGTGGTTTTCTTTTTTTTTTTTTTAAGATTTATTTATTAGTATATCTAAGTACACTGCAGCTGTCTTTAGATGCACCAGAAGAAGGCATCAGATCTCATTACGGATGGTTGTGAGCCACCATGTGGTTGCTGGGAATTGAACTCAGGACCTTCGGAAGAGCAGTCGGTGCTCTTAACCACTGAGCCATCTCTCCAGCTCTTTTTATTTTTTTATTTTTTTCCAGGTGTTTTTCATAAACAGCAAGTCAGCTCACGGTCAGGATATCTTCTAATTCTGGTGTTCTTTTTGGTAACTCCAGTAGGGGCATGCAATATAAATTAAAATTTGAATGACATTAAAATTGAGCAGAAATGTACCAATATACCAGCTTTATATTCAAAGCCCTAAGCTTATCCAAAAGCAGTAGAGGAGTACCTGCTTTGTTTCCAGTGTTGTGATGGGAAATGGAGGGAGAGGGTATCACAGAAAGAACAATGAAGACTCAGCCTACTCTTCAAATTTGCACTCGAACAGGGAGCACAAAGTGCTATCAGATACAGTAAGACTGACAGAGATGTAGATCTCAGCTAAAACATGGAAAGCTCAAGGAAGGGAGCTTCTTTCCAGTCTCTTTCAAGGGATTAAAGGAAGGAGGCTTGCTTCTGAGGCTTCCTTCACCAAAAGGACAGTGGTGGGTATGAGATGTATGAAAGGGTGTAGTGACTACTTTGAGATTTCCGGAATTTTGGTTTCTTAAAAAACATAGAAATATTATAAGGATGTCCTTTCGTTTTAATCTCAGTTTCAGGGATGTGGGGGCTACTTTGGAATTTCCCCAGCAGCTGACTATGATTGGCTTTACACTCGAGCAGAAGCATGATTTTGCCAGCAGAAGAGAATTTCTGTGGTTATGTGAAGGTTGAAATTCTAAAACCTTTTCAGAAGGCACATAAGAGGTGGGTAGTTGTTGGTCATTTAAAAAGATTATTTGCAGTTTGATAGTGGCCGTGGCCAAGGAAGAAACAAACGGAAATAGATTAGGTTCAGGGATCGCTTTCCCCTCTATCCTCTTTCTTTCTCATCCCCTCTCTTGTTCCCATCTACCCTTGTTTCTCTCCTATCTAAAGTTAGGGGTAAAACCAGTGGGATTAAGGAAAGGAAAAACAAGAACCCATAAAGTATTAAAGATCAGCTACAAAAGGGAGCCTCTAGTCAACTGATAGCATCTCAGGTTTACCCATAATCCTCTTGCTGTTTTTCTCCCACATTGGTCTAGGTGGCCCCAGAGAGCTTCTCTGTATGTTCTGTAATAAATCCTCTAGATCCCCATGGGGTACCACGCATCATTCTCCTTGTGCTTTGACCTGATTTTGGGTGGTGGGGGTGGGTAAAGTTTCCTGCATTGTTCCTGATAACTCAGTCCAAATATCTAGGGTCTAGTAATGAGAGTCCTGCTCCATATCAAGAATCCTATTGCTGGAGGCTAAAGATGGCTTAGTGGTTAAGAGTGCTGTCTGCTCTTCCAGAGGTCATGAGTTCAATTCCAAGTAACCACATGGTGACTCACAACCACCTTATATAACATAATTGGATCTTATGCCCTCTTCTGGTGCGTTAGTGACAGGATACTCATACAACATTAAATAAATCTTAAAAAAAAAAAAAAAAAAGAATCCTATTACTGCTTTCTATAGAAATGTCTAGTTCATACTACTACCATGCATCCCAGGGTCTCAACTCACTTGTTTCTTCATTGCACATGGCTCACTGTAGCTGTACAGGTCACAAGTCTGAGCTCACAAGAACTAGGACACAAATGGATTTTCAGAAGAATCACTGCACTTCCCAAACACTGGCTCTGACTCCCAAAATAAACCCTTCCTCTGACTTAGACTTTACAGCAAACTCTCCTTGATAAAAAAATCATTCTAATTCCTTAGTTCTTTCTAGAAACTTGACTTGAAATGAGCTCACTAACCAACACTCCAGACATTTTAGAATCTGTATTACCTGCCTAATATTATGCTTAAGATAGTATAATTCTTATTATTTTTAGGACCCAGCCCTTGCTCATAGAGTAGCAAGGTCTACTATAAATTAGCCTTCACACATCACACCTTTTGATACATCTTATTGAATACAGCTATGGAGAGCCATGTGTGGGGATTTCTAAGGGAATAATAAAACATTTTGTCCAAACCCGAGTGCTATGGAGTTATGCAGAGAATCATAAGTCTGTAAATGCAATAAACAAGCAGAGTTCATTTTTTTTCCATTCTAGATCCTCCCAAAAAGTAAATTATAATGGATTTTGGATTAATTCAGAGGTGGGGAGCAATTTGAAGTAGGGAGTATGTCCTTGACTACTGCTAGACATGAGCGTGTGTGGGGCCTTCTATTGTGTGTAATTACCCGTTAATGGGGCTGGAGAAGCAGCTCAGCAGTAAAGGTGCTGTGTCACATGTATAATAAAACCCTGAGTTCAATCTCTAACCTTGCCACAACACAAAAATGTTCATTATAATGAAGCTAGTCAGCTAAGCACCTCATTCACATCTTCTTGATTCTGTTGCTTGGTGGTCCTAACCAAGTGTCATTGGGCTGGATACTGATTCTGTGACTAGAGTGTGAGGTTTTGTAGCATTTATCTCCTACATCTTAGAATTAAAATGCCTTTTCTGTTATTCTAGCTTACCTTCACTTTCCAACGAGATATGTTTTTTGTGTGTCCTGCCCTTCTGATTATTTATAAGCCCTGAATAATCACAATGTTTGTATACGCTGTTGAAGTAACTAGCAAACCAAAGCAAGGCTTCCAGTGATATCAGTTTTCTGAAGGAATGCTGTTTTTCAAATGTAGATACACTACATTAAATGGGTTTTTTGGGGGGGAGGTGTTTGTTTATAGCTTTTCTGAAATTTGACTTATCCACTAAATCTGAAATTTGACTTATCCACTAAATCAGATGGAAGAAGGACAAAGTTTTCTTATCTAGGGCAAACCCAGAGTCTCTCCTCCCCTCTCCAGACACTCCCCAGCACAAAAGAGTTAAAGCACCTTGACAGTTCTACACAGTTATTAGCAGCATACTATCAAATTCAAGCAAAGAGGAGCTGTGTGGAGTGGTTCTGAGCCCTCCTTAATTCCTCCTTAGGTAAAGACTGACCTTTATGTGTTACTCCTATTAACAGTGATCTTCCTTCTACTTTTCTATCTTGTCTAACTTATGCTCCTTGGTAGCTGAGACTTTGAAAGGAGCTGTTAGCATCCTTATTCTTTGATTCATAGATTTGTGTCACAGTGATTGATAACTTCAGGGCAAATACAATTACATACATACATTTCCCATGGCTTTTTGGAAGAGCTCAGTAATTATAGAGCTTCTGCTATTCCATCCTCAGTCCCATGTATCCCATGTGTCCCATGTGTCACATGCTTCTCAGGAGACTGTTTCAGTTGTTCAAAGTGACATTGGTCACTTTGCAGCATCCTCTTCTTCCCTTCTCCTACTCTCTTTCCTTCTTCTTCCATGTTCTTTCTTCTCCTCCACTTATGGCTTCTCTTCTTTCCTTCTTTCCTTCTTATTCTTCCCTTTATTCTTCCTTGGCCCATCATTTCCCTTTTTCTCCCTGTCATTTCTCCCCTTTGTCTCTATGTCTCTCAGTGCATGTGTGCTCTTTCAAATAATGACAGGTGCATAATACAGGTTCTCTGTGCTGAGCAGTTAATCATTTTAAACATAAAGCACGACAAAGCCCTCAAGAGGAAAGTATCCCTTCCACCACACCATATTCAAAGAAGTGTGGGCAGCAGCTTCAGTTCACTATCACCACAGATGTTAACCTTGGAACTCCTGGCCAATAGACTGGTGTCAGGTTGACTCACTATGCAATCAGTTTCCTATAGTAAACTCTTGGGAAGGAAGTTACTGTGATGCATATATATATAACAGGAGTCACATTTCACTTGCTTATAAGTATAGTATTTTCATAGAATATCTGGAATTATTCTGCCAAGAAACTAGTCTCCTTTCCCTTATTCAATTGCCAACTTTAATCAGCACAGACTAATGGAGATTTATTTTAGTCTTTGATTTATAATCAATTAATTATTATTAATTTTGTGGAACTGCCCTATCCCTGATCAATGGGAGTCCTTTCATACTGACTCATCTCAATCTGATATGTTCTATTATTTTTCAAAGTATTACCATTTTTAAGTCCTCACACTACAAGATCCTCAAAGATTTTGTGCATTTCCTGTTCTAATCCAAATCTTAGCTATTTCTTTAAAGAACTTTTGGTCTTTTTGCTAGAGAATGATATTAGGGACAGACAGTGAGATGCGCTGGATGCTCCAAGTATGCTGTTACTTCTCCATCCTCTTAGGAGGCGGAGTTGGGAAATATGCAATCACAAGCTGATTCATGCACATCTGTTTATCTGCAATATGTACTCTGTCTACCCCCATCTGCATTTGTATTGTTAATGGGAGTTTTTATCGTACCTACTCTGTCTACCTGTATCCACATCTGTATTGATAATGGGACCACTTACTTAAGTCTTTAATGCTCATCCAGTATTGTATAGCTCCTTCTAGATTCCTGTCTGTAATATTTATCTGTTTCCTCACTCCAACAGCCTGAAGCCTCTCCACAACTTTGAATAACTAGAGCCCAACTAAACAGCAGTCTTTAAAATATCAGATCAATGTTCATCATTTTTAAGATCTTAAAAACTATGACAGACAGAGGAGGCCTAATGACTAAAAACCTATATAAATCCTGAAAGACAAGAGGATGAGGTAGAACTAAGGAAAGCCCAAAGGCACAGACTTTAATTTATAATTGTGTTTCAGCACTGGCTTCAGAGCCATGACAAAGTCATCAAGTGATGACGGAGGAAAACAAAAGAGGACACTTGGGGACTCTGAAAAATGCCTGAAACTTTTCTATAAATACAATCTCACTCTAAAATAAAATTTATTATATCTAAAGAAACCATGAAGGCCTAAAAGTATCAGCACAGATGGGGAAGAAAACAGTAGCCCTATCATCTCTTTTTTTACAATAATCTTTGTCATTTTGAAAATGAAAAGAAATATGTTTGTGGTTTCATTTGAGTTTCTTTGGTGACTCATGATGCAGGACTTTTCAAAACTTATTATAGCCATTTATATCCATGTCCTTTATTTGTTTTTACTGCAACTGGATTCTATGGACTTGCTGTTGACTGAACTTCCAAGGCTGTCAACACAGTCTTGAGTTATGCTGTTGTCTCTATCACCTATTAACAGAAACCCTCTATTTAGAAAGATGAATTCTCAGTCACCCCACAGATAACCATTTGGTACATGTGTAGGTCCGTTTCTCATATCTATTTGGGGCACTGTAAGCATCAAGAGACAGTGTTGGTGTCAAGAGCCTCTTGGCTATAATACATACTTGGTGTGATGTTGAAGAAGTTATTTAACCACCCGGGTCTAAGTTTTCATATCTCTGAAACACAGACAAGTGATACATAATTATTGTATATCATATGATGTCACATATGTGTAATTTACTTAACATGGACCCAGAAACAGAATATATAACTAATAATTTGGAGGATGGAATAAAAAATATTTTCAAACATGGGGTCATATAGACGAAATCCAACACTAGTATCCAGTGTTTTAATACAACAAAATACCAACCTCTGTGTTATTAGATCTTTAGGATCATTATTTAAAAATAATAAAAAAGAGCATATATTACCACTGAGAAGATACTCTCTGGGTTCCGTCATTCTCTGAGATCTAGTTGCTTTTAAATTTTCAGTGTCACATAAGAAAATGGGTCTAATTCAAAGTAAAAATACAGGGCCCTGTTATCTTTGGCAAACCTTTTGCTGTTATGAGCACCAACTCCCCAAACCAGATGCTTCATTTCAGTTTGCAACTGATCTTCAACCTTAATGAGCTTCAAGGAAATGCATGGGATAAATTTAATATTGACTATCAAATGGGCAGCTGCTTTGCTATCCCATAGGGTTGTCATCTTTGTAGTTCTCGTTGCTGCTGTTTCTCTTGTTCAAGGACACGGGTATAATTATGGTGGCCCTCCTACTTGGAGTATATGGTTCCAGAAAACAGTACAGAAAATGTAATTTAAGTTGTGCTTGTAAAATGGAACCTTAGGAACAAATTTAGTTGGAGAGTCAACACAGGATTAAGGGCATTGGATTCTGGGTATTTGGCTAGATTTTCCTAGGAACAAAATCTGTGGGACCTCATTATTTCAGGACACACATATGCACAAACATTCCTTTTATTGTGGGGGTGAGGTAGGGTGCTGGAGACAAACATTTTTAGTAAAGAAGCTATCAAAATTTTGGCAAACATATCAAAACAAATATGTAAAATGCAATGCTTCCTGTTTCAAACAGCAGCACTTTGAAAAGGCGGTACAAGGCAACACAATCTGGATCAACATTAGCTCAAAATCCTTATTTTTTTCAGTGCTTCAAAATACTAGTAGCAGCCAGGTGACAGTGGCCCATGCCTTTAATTCCACCACTCTGGAGCCAGTGGCAGACAGATCGCTGAGTTCAAGGCCAGCCTCATCTACAAAGTGAGTTCAAGGAGAGTCATGGCTACATGGAGAAACACTGCCTCAGAAAACCAAATAGATAGATAGATAGATAGATAGATAGATAGATAGATAGATAGATAGATAGATAGATGAATAAGCAAGCAAGCAAGCTAGAATCAGTGCCATGTGTACTGTAATAGAACATACTCTTTCTCTTTACTTTCTCTCCCTTTTTTTCCCTTCTCCCCTTTGTCATTTATCTCTCCTTAATGTACTTTCACAATATACATTCATGTCATGGTCTATATACAAACCTATGTTGTATGTGGATCAGTTAAAGAATCCTTGGTGATATAACTCTTATGAGTTAACTGGTCTATTCTTCTAGTAGAAGTCATCTCTAGTAGATATAATAGATCTAGCCATCTCATACATCTAGTAGAAGTAGAGCTATGGAAAACTCTTAGGTAGAGAAAAGTCATCAACAGGCTTACTCAGCCATGACTCGATGGGCTACTAACAGCTAACGATGTGGCCAGATTCCCATGGATAAAATGATGACAGGGTTGTTGTGACAGGCAAGAGACAGTCACATCTTCCTCTTTTTAGGCTCTCAACTCTTCTCATATGAAAATTCTCAATGTTATGGAATGGATTCTGCTTACCAATATAGTTGATATCAAAAAGAGAATGCAATAAAGACCAGGCATGATATAAGATGCATCCTTGGCCTTGGCAGGAAAGTAACAACACAAAATACAGCAAGGAACACACAGATGTATTGCTCAAAAATAGGTACTATCAGAAATAGGTTCATGAACAAAGAAGATACATGCAGTTAAAACCTTATTAAAAGAGAATAGAGCACCTTGGTTGAAGTATAATCCATAGATTGTTAATTCACCAGTATAACTACAATCACTTTTAGGATATTCCCAACAACACAAAAGCCTTGTTCACATTGGATGTCACTTTCTACTTCCACAAGAATATTCTTGAACCTCAATAATGTTAAACAACTGTAACCTGCTGTCTTTAGTCATAGATTTGTATGTTCTCACATCAGATAACGTGGTCATTTTTAATATATTTCCTTTGCATGTTTTGTGTTCATTCATTTTCTAGCACATATTAATGCTTCATTTTGCATGTCTAAATAATGTTCAACCCTAGAAATATACCACATTTTAGGTATCCATATATAAGTAGTTAGATATCCAAACATTAGTTGTTTCTGTCACTTGGCTCATATAAATAATATTTCCATGAACATTTCTGTATAAGCTTTTTGGGTGAACATGAGTTTTTAGTTCTCTTGAATAAACTATCTAAGAAGGAAGTCAATGCGTGACTCTTGATAAACTTCTAGAAGGTAGTTTTCTAAGTAGCTCTACCACTTCATATTCCCAGCAGCAGGCTATTTCTAGTCTTGACTAACCAAGCTATTTCCAGGCCTTTCCTGTTCTGTATTATGTTTAGAGATTTCTGATGTCATGAGAGACTGCTTTTTTAGTCACTTTTGCTCAGCCTGACAGCTTGACCCATGGCATGCTCCCTAAGCAGCAAGTGACTTGAAAACTTTGTACATAACCTCTCTGTCTCGTTCTCCCTTGGGAGTAATAAAAAGTAATATAGCAGAGCCTCACTTGGTGGATAATAAATGATAAATGAATGCATGAATGCTATCTGTAGTATTATAGTTTGCATATGAAAATGCCTCAAAGGGACAGTCCACTAAAGCCATGGCCCCTAGCCAGTAGATCCATTGAAAGGTAGGTAGAGTATGGGGCAATTATTCTCATCAATGAACCAGACTATGTATGTCCAACCCATGGCCTATTGGCTGTCCTAGGATAGTTGTACATGTGGCCAAACATATTGGTAAATGACAAAATCATATTGTATTGTCAAAATGTGGATACCTCTGTAATATAGAATTTATGGATCCAGAGTTAAATGAACTATTTGCAGGTGATACTTCTCATTGGGAGAAGTAATCTAGATTGTGTGCTGGAAAGCTCCCTGTCACTAGTCCCTTGCTTGCTTTCAGCTTCCTTGCTACTGCTAGGCAAGCAGCTCAGCTCTCACATGCTCCATATATTCAACCTCAAAAAGGCCAGGAAGAACAGAGCCAGCAGGCTGTGTGCCGAAACCAGGAGCCAAAATAAACCTTTTTCTTTTTCCCCTTGGAAAGTGTTTTTATTAAGTATTTTGCCATAATGATAGGAAAGCTAGCATCTATTTGTAGATTCAACAAATCATAGACTTAAAATGTCTGGGAAAAAAATGTGTCTATACTGTTCAGGTAAAGGCTATTTTAAAAGTTGTGATTCTCTGAACAATAACTATGTAGATAACCTTTATTAAATATTATAGGTAATGTCCATGTGAGTTTAAATATACATGAGAGTATATATAGGTGGTATGCAAATTCTACATTATCATACAAAAAGACTCAGGGCATGTATAGCTTTTGATGTCTTCATGGGGGTTTTGAAATCAGGTACTGAGGGACACCCATTCTTAGCACAGTATCCTACCTTTACTAAGTGCTTGACAGCAACTATTAGTACTCGGTATATGCAAAGAGTAAATCAGGAAAGTCAAACATTCCTCTGCCACCATAAGCCTTTAACAAGAACAAAACATAAATGGCAGGTTCTTTTTATGTTCTGCTCTCTTGCCAGGTGGCTCCCTGAGAGCTTAACAGAGGATTCCTGTCCAGAGCTGCTCTGTTCTTCCAGCTGAGCAAATGTGATCTGTGAGCCAAGTGCTCATCATCCCCTTCCATCAGGCTATTTATGGACCTTAAAAATTCACTCTTGATGAGGATGCATAAAAATATTATTGGCCCTCTGTGCTTGCTTCATAATAGACAGAACATACACAGACGGTATTAAATATTGTTAAATGAAGGACTAAATAGGTTCACTAAAATGCCTGAATGTTGAGAGAATTTGTTAACCCCACTGATGCCACATAAAGTACTGACAACATGCCCCTCATTCATTTTTTCAAGGAGATCATTTTGAAATGGTTCAATGGGGCCATACAGAAGTAAGTTTCTGAATAAAGAGCATGGCTCAGGGTTCAAGAGCCCGACTCACATGTTGTCTCTGGCATTCATATTACCTTAAAGAATTCAATTTCATTCTCTGGATAGCAGGCATTTATAAAAGTGATTTGTATACCGTGTCTAGAAAGCTTTGGTACTTTTTATTTCCATGAAAATATTCAGAGTACAGTTTACTGCCATGACTTTCTTCTTTTCGTGGAATTGTCTATACATTTTATACGCAGTGTTTTCAGGCAGGGTGAGATGAACCACTAAGCACATGGACTCTCAAGCTGGAGATACTAAGTCACGTGCATTGGGCAGAGTCTCCAGCTGAAGACAGGCATTAAACGGGAATGTGCATGGGTAGTAAAAAAAAAAAAAGTATTCAGAGTTAGAAACTGGGACCAATGCTAATCAATAGGAGCTGTTCAATTCAACTGGCTTCCAGCACTGTTGTACTTAAGCTTACTACATCTCTGTCTTTGTTTATTTCCTCCCTGCACTAGCTCTCTGTCTTTTGTTATTTTTCTGCCTGCCTCTTTGACTTTTTGTTTGTTTTGTTGGTTGGTTGATTGATTGGTTGGTTGGTTGGTTGGTTGGTTGGTTGGTTGGTTGGTTGGCTGGTTGGTTTGTTTTGTTTTTTATAATCTCCTTGACTCCTCTAATATTGATGGCTCCTAAGGAACATGATGAATTTCTTCCCTGGCATTACATTTGCTTGTGTATATGGTGATAACAGAAAAGAGAGGGGCCAATAGGATAGAAGGAGAATCTAGACAAACAGCTGTCTCTCTCTCTCTCTCTCTCTCTCTCTCTCTCTCTCTCTCTCTCACTCACTCACTCACTCAAGCACTTGTGCTCTGTGCAGAGATTCTCAACATGCTCAACCCAGGAAGACAGACAGACAGGAGCCACGTGGTGAAACAACCAATCTGACTAAATACATCTACAATGCTTCCAGTTTTAAAACTCATTTCAAGCCAGGTCATCTGATAAATGATTGCCGATGCTGAAATACTAAGTGTATCAAAGTGATTTTGTGACTGTCATAGTTCCCAGATCATAAAGTGACAGTGTTCAAAGGAAGGCCTGTCATCGAAGAAAGCAGCAGGAAAAGCAATGTCTGCATTCTGAAATCTCAGATGGAAAGGAAAACAATGGGGTGCTCACAGCTCTTTTCTTTATAGCATATTACAATCAAGGCAAGGTTCTCCATCTCTGTAATAACATGAATTACTATAGTTCAGACTAAAAATCACTTTTGTAATTAAGAGTACATATTAGCCTACAGCAGCATACATACTTTTTTTTTGTTTTCAAATGACATTTCCTATCCCTGAAACATTATAACCCATGGAAATATAACTAAACGGAGTCCATAAAATTATAAAATTAAGAGACGGAGAAGTACCACATATCCTCAATTGTAGTACAGTGACAGGAACTAGAGATTGGCTTCCCAAATGTATAATGACAGGAACTAGGGACTACCAAGATGGATTAGCAGGTAAAGGCACTTGCCAAAGAGCCTGACAACCTGAGCTTCATAGCCTGAACCCATATGGTAGAAGAAAGGATCAATTCCTGCATGTCTTCCTCTGACCATCATGCACACAGGCAAAATCATACAAACATATAGCATGCAAACATATACACACACATAAATATATAGAGAGAATTTTTAAAGGGGGGACCTGGAGCAAAACCCATGAGCTGACAAAGAAAAAATAAATTCAAAACATTAGCATATTATATTCTACAAAATGTATTTTACGGGAAAAAATATTTCCTAACTATAATAAGATATTGGCACAGGGTGTTAATTATTGATGAGGTATTTGGGGTTAAGCTGTCACTGCCTTGTTAAGTTTCAAATATTTTAGATAAGTTTCTCCTTTCTACCTTCTGAAACCTTTCTCCCTCTCTCTGGTCAATCATTGCTTCTAATTCTTTTCCCTATATTTGTATTGCCCTATGACTTTGCTCCAGTAAAATAAGTAAAGTCTACAAGCCACTTTGTCACTGGCTTAACCATGTGGCTTGTCTATCCAATATGTTAGTGACATAAGACAAGCAAAGACTTTAAGTGTGCAATTGAATTTGTACCCTGTGTTTCTTCCATTTATCAGGTGATTCTTTTCTTGATGAAAGAAAGTTGTAGCCATGCATAAAAGTACGTGGATAAAAGGAAGGACCTGTAGCTACCTATGCAATCACTCAGTCTCATGGGAGGCTATACCAGTGCCTGGCAAATATGGAAGTGGATGCTCACAGTCAGCTATTAGTTGGAACACAGGACTCCCAAGGAAGGAGCTAGAGAAAGTACCCAAGGAGCTGAAGGGGTCTTCAACCCTATAGGTGGAAGAATAACATGAACTAACTAGTTCCCCCTGTGCTCATGTCTCTAGCTACATATATGGAAGAAGATGGCCTAGTTGGCCATCAGTGGGAAGAGAGGCCCCTTGGTCATGCAGACTTTATATGCCCCAGTACAGGGGAACGCCAGGGCCATTATGCGGGAGGGGGTGGGTAGGGGAGCAGGGCGGGGATGGGGAACTTTCTGGATAAGACTTGAAATGTAAATGAAGAAAATATCTAATAAAGAAAAAATAATTTAAAAAAAAGAGTATTAAACAGGAAATTAAGGACTGAAGTAGAGCCAGGCCTGATGGCACAAACTTGAAATCCAAAATATTCATGAGGCTGAGACAAGGTAATTTTTAAAAGTTCAAGATCTAACTGGACTAAGAGTGTGCTCAAGTAAATTTAGTCTGGGTAATTTAGTGAGACTTTGTCTCAAAATAAAAATAAAATGAAGGCTAAGGATAATATCCCAGGGGTAGAGTGCTAACCGAGATTTGAAGAGGCCACTAGGTTCAGAACAGCACAAGAAAACTAATCTAAGCAGAGAGTTAACATTTTTGTCCACACCTTATAATCCTAGAGCTTAGGATGCTGAGACGGAAGGCTAGACAATATGAGGCCAACATGAGTTACATAGCAAGTTCAAGTCCAGCCTAGGTTGAGTAATGAGACATAGTCTCAAAAAAATCAAATTTTTAACAAATGCAAATAGAATATGTAAAATATTTATAGTAAATGAGTATTCTTTTTTTAAAAATTATTAAATTCATTTTTAAATTTTATTTTATTTTTAATTCTTTTTACACTCCATATTCCATTCCCTGCCCCTTCTATCTACCTTCCGACTGCTCCACATCTCACACCTCCTCCCCACCCAACTCAGCCTCCACATGGAGACCACATCACCCTCCCCATCTGACCTTGAAATTCCCTGGGGCCTCCAGTTTCTTGAGGGTTAGGTGAATCATCTCTAAATGAACACAGACCTGGAAGTCTTCTACTGTGTGTGTTGGGGGCTTTAATATCAGCTAGTTTATGCTGTCTGTTTGGTGGTCCAGTGTTTGAGAGACCTTGGGGGTCCAGATTAATTGAGACTGCTGGTCCTCCTACAGGATCGTCCTTCTCCTCAGCTTCTTTCAGCCTTCCCTAATTCAACCACAGGCGTCAGCTGCTTCTGTCCATTGGTTGGGTGCAAATACCTGCCTCTGACTCTTTCAGCTGCTTGTTGGGTCATTCATAGGGCAGTTATGATAGATCTCTTTTGTGAGCTCTCAATAGCCCCAGTAATAGTGTCACGCCTTGGGACCTCCCCTTGAGCTATCTCCTAGGGCCTATCACCTATCTAGCCACAAATGGCTACAGTAATAGTAACAAATATGAGTTCCATCTTGTGACCTCAAGTCCAATCAGAAAGTGATTGGTTACTCCCTTGATACTTACTTCATAACATATTTACACTGGGCATATCTTGTACTCAGGCTTTTCAGCTGGGCAAAACTGATGGTTACTGTTCTCCTTTGGAAGTATTATATCACCTTCTATAACTATGTCTAGGTGCTAGGTAGTCACATGTCTCAAGTTTTGTATTTTTGGTTTTGTTGTTGGTGGTGGTAGTGGTGGTTTGTTTTTTGTTTTTTGTTTTTGTTTTTTTAATTCACCTTACTATCCCATGTGGAGAAATCAATGATAACCTACTACATAGTTTACAACCCAATACACTAAAAGTTAGGATTGCAATTATTTTCAGAATTCTTTTTATAATTTTACATTTTAAATGTCCTCCCCACATTTATTTTTTGAAATATTAATTTCCTGAAGCATATTTACACAGCACAGCACATGAGCTAAATATTCTGATGAATCAATTTTACTGAATTTCAAAAAGAACTAAACTTAGGACTTATGCTTATCTAAGCACTCTCTAATCTTTTTATTAGATGAACTAAATAAGACATCAACACTAGCTTTGCATAGACAAGGCATTCAGTACATTGTATTGAAGCTTGTGAGAGAAAGATAAGAAACAATAGCTTTGGTACTCACAAAATACAGCCAGGTTGACAGCCAACAGACCTGGTACCGTTTGATGCCAGGTTCCCTCAAGGATTTACTAGGACTCAATGTTTAATCAGTACTTATTTTGTAGACCTTCTAAGTCTTATGGTGTTTATCTGATATTTTCTATTTAGTGAAAACACTTTATTTACCATTTATTTACTCTTTTTTATATTTAAGTACTATCCAGAGCCAACCCTGCTTAGCTTCTTAGTTCATATAGTATCAGGCATGTTCAGAGTGACACGGTCATCACCTAAACTTTCTTCCTAAAAGTATATGGTCTTTACATTAATTAAAATGTGTATGTCCTTAAAGACAATGTGTCTGATTAGAGTTCTTGGCTATGCAGCTCTCAAACTGTATTGTCCCTGCATTCCCCCATCAACATCCTGCTCTGCATCGTGAATTCGGGAAGTTTTAGATTGAAGAGTAGCTGACCTGACACTCAGGTCTCCTGTCCCTCTCATTTGTGGACACAACAACTCTTATCTTACAGCGAATAAATATATAAAAGAAAAGAAAACAAGAAATAAAATTAAGAAGCCCCCAGTCAAGTTCTGGGCGAAGAGTGTGCCAGACAATGCATCTGCCTTTATCAGGGTGTTCTTCCAGACATTTATCCAAGTGTGGCTGGATAAAAATTACCCACCATCAAGTCCCATATATCACTGTACTCACTTAGAACTTTCAGCTTTAATTAGCTTCCTACATTCAACAGGGAGAAATCTATGCAAGGCTTTCAACTGCCATGAAATAGCTTCACAAAATAAGACCTATACCAGTGTTGTGCTTTCAGAGACATCAAATCAAGCACCATTTGGTAAAATGCCAAATGATTAGAAGGAACAGTAACATTAAAAACTCCATGCCAAGGACACCAGTGAACCATCAGAAACCCAAAGGTACTTCAAGAGTGGTCCTTTCATATACTCTGCTCTCTTGAATACATTTCTGAGAAGTTATCTCAGATGGCTTAATACTTGGGGCTAGCCCTCTGGAATGACCTCTGAACCTGTTGGACTACAGATCATGTATGTATGTCCTAGTTGCTTGGGATGGAGGGGTACTCACAAGACTAGAACTATTCACTAAGATTTTCCTGAGAATGAAAACATGAGAGTCTCCTCCTGTGGGGCACCGGGTGTGGGGGAATAAAGGGGGTAAGAGAAAACCAGAGTCCCGCCAGAGTTTCCGTGCGCTGGGCAGGCAGACTTGGGAGGACTGTCGCATGCTTTCCATGTGGCCACAAATGGGTGTCTGGCCGTGGGAAGCCACTGAACCCAGCCCAACAGGATGTGGACAAAGGGCAGTCTGAGGTCTCTGGGCCTCACTGAGACCAGAAATAACAGGTTTTCAGTCTCAGGCATCGCAAACATCGCTGGACATTGCAGAAGAGCTGAGAACAAAATGGGACCCCCCCTGGGGGAGGGGGCTGTTCGGTCATCCCCAGGGCCAAAGGGAGAAGACAGGGAGAGAGGGGGCATTGGGTAGTTTCTATGTGGGTGAGTCCTTGGTCCAGTCCATGACTGGAGCACAAGCAGGCCTTCCTGCGGGAGATTAGACAGGGCTCTTTAGGGGAAAGCCTATCCCATTGTTTAAACACGGTGTGCCTTGATGAGCAGAGAGTCTATGGTTTTAGAGCTTTATTGTAGAAAGGCAGGGACAAAGAGAGAAGGTAGTAAGAAAGAGTCTAGCCATGTCCACATGAAGAAAGGGGGCGAAGGGAGAGAAAAGGAGGGCTAGAGATGAGAGTAAGAAAGGTGAGGGCTTAAAGAGAGCGAGGAGGGGCCAAGCAGCTCCTGTTATAGTGGGCTGGGCTACCTTGTTGTAGCCAGATAACTGTGGAGAAGAGCATATCTGGCTATTGTCAGGTAACTGTGGGGGTGGAGTTTAGCCAGAATGTCAGGAACTTAGGGTTTTGTCTGTGTGACTGATAGTCACAGAATTATGGAGTTGGGGACTCTGTGGTGGCAGACACCTGTCTCTAGGAACATGGCTCACTGTTCAGTCCCTTGTAGAGTTTTCTACTGGGTCTCCAGAGGAAGCCTCATTCAGCCAAAATGGGCTGCCTTTCATGACCCCACATCCTCTCTTCCGTCTAAGGGCTTAGCTGGTTTAAGTGGCTAGTTTGGATGTCTTTATAATGGTAAAGGTGGGAGAGAAATCCTCTAATAGATAGACAGGAAGAAATGAGTAGGAGGGATACTCTCAGTTGTTTTGCAAGCTGGTTATCGCTTCTGGGGATGAGCTCAGCTCCTCCTTGTTTAGTGATACCCGTGATCCTTAGGACAAATGGCTCAGGGAAAAACACAAATGAGCGGAATGTGTTCAGTTTGTCCCTTGAGTTTCTTGTAAGTTCATGTCCTGAATCACAAAATCTGTCACTATCATTTCCCCTGATTGTTACTATGTAGAAATCTGGAACCAACCCTGTCAGCAGATGCTTAAGGCACCAAAATAACGGTGTAATGGAGAGAGGTTGGTAACATGGGATTTTAAGCAAACCTCCATTGTTAAAATGCTGATAAGTGTTCATGTGCTGGCTAAAGAAAGCATGTCTACAGGCTCAGCCTGGTATCACAGATGCTGAATTTGCAATTGACACTGCAGAACAGTGCCAGTCAGAGTGGGGCTTGATAAACACCTGTCCATAAATTGTCCCCAGCCTGTGACAAGACAGGGAGCCAACACCAGAATGTAAATCATCTGCATCAGTAAGTGTGTTGTTTGGCCTGCCAGCACTGCTCCTCTGGGGGGGTTTCTTTTATAGAGTAAGCAGGACATTTACATTCTGAAATGAGCTTCTTATCTCTTGGGCTGCATTCTGGGCAGCACAGTTTTCTGAAGAATCCTTCAGGGTCCCTTCATGGGATTTCAGCACAAACTCCAAAAGATCTGTGGTGCTATACAATGGAGAGAAAGAGAAAGTGTAGACATTTAGTAACATCTGGGAAATCACAGGTGACCCAGGTCATCACTGGCAGTCCAAGTCACATATGTACCTCTGGAATGAGCGCAGTATAAGTGGGCAAAAAACTTGGTCATCGAGACCCATTATATTTTTTCCTCTCATATCCAGCATTAAGTTTCTTTTACTAATGCAAAAGTCTGTAGCTTGCAGCTGGCTAAGATGCTCTTTCTGGGAGAACTGAACTTGTTTAGCTGTCTTTCAGCACCGCTATATGCAGTCTGTACTCTATGAAAAAGTGTGAATTTCAGGAGGATACAGATCCCAGGCCAGTATATACTACACAGAAGCAATAGCAGATGAATATCAATGTTATATCAAAGACATGGGCACATAAGATGAAAGGATGAATCAGACTATCTAGGTCCTTTAGTGTTTCTAGAGCCTGGCATCCATCTTTCTGGGAACGGTTACAAATACTTTCTTTTATGTTCAAGACCAAGAAGAATGCTCATCGGGTGTGGAACACAGGATAGGAAACATCTGAAGCTGAAGCTTCTGAGAAAAAGAAAGCATGAGAGTTGGCTCACTGGGTAAAAGAACTTGACTTGCAAGCCTGTCAACCTGTGTTAAATGCTGGAACCCACATCAAAAATTTTAAAGTGGTACACTTCCATAATCCTAGCAGTCTGTACTAGTTAGGGTTTCTATTGCTGTGAAGAGACGCCAAGACTAAGACAACTCTTATAAAGGACACAATTTAATTGGCACTGTCTTACAGGTTCTGAGGCTCATTACAGATTCCAATATCCTTATGGATGGAAGCATGGCAGTGTCTAGGCAGGCATGGTGCTGGAGTAACTTTAAGTTCTAGATCTTCATCCAAAAGAAGCCAAGAGAAGATTATCTCCTATACTGCCAGAGGTTCTTCATAATAAAAAGGATGGCTACTTGAATCACTACCATGTTGGAGATCTATATCATTCACACTTCACTTATAGGGAAAACTCAGGTTTAGAAGTGTTGAGTAATTTATTCCAAGTCACATATATGATCAAAAATTCAAACACAGATTTTTCTTGCTTCTTGCCCAGACCACTGACAAAAGACAGAAGAATCTTCCCTGGTTATGTTGCTAGCCCTTACTGTCATTTACTTAGAGTATACAATTCCCTTTACTGTATATAGATGAAATACCTTAAAACTAGAAAAGTCACCAGTCTTCCTCACAAATAGGTGAGAAGGCTTCTCTACTTTGAGTGACATTGTCTGAGGTAATCTGTAGACCTGTTTTCCATGTAGTTCATTTATAGTGTGCCAAGTTATTGCTGGATATATCCATAAACTCAGCCTGAGCATACAACCATGACTCTCTCTCCAATCAGCCTGGATTCCTCAAAGCATAGTAGCTGAATTCCAGTGGCCAGAATCTCTATTGGAGGCAGGGAGAACTTGTTAGGAAAATATCCTAAAGCTCACTATAACTAAGCAAAGAGAATTGCACCACAGTTCTTAAAGGCAAGAAAACTCCAAGAATATACAGGCATATTGTAAGATGTATACATTGCTTCAGAACCTCTACTACACCCCATCATTTCTGCTGAGCTACACAGGAAAACAACATATGTACTTTAAGATGGTTTGAATCCCAGAATTCAGAAGGCTGAGGCAGGTGGATCACTGTGAGTTTGAAGCCAACCTGGTCTACAAAACTATGTCCAGGACAGCCCAAACTACACAAATAAACCCTGTCTTGAAGCAAACAAACAACAAAAAGAGGTGCAAGCCCTGGCTCACCTTCTCTAACTATGCCCTGCCCCACACTCTCTCCACCTTACTTCTTCACTCGATCTTCTCTATCAAGACCCTCAATCTCTGTCCTATATCCTTCAAGTCCTTTGTTTGATTTTTGGGTTCCACAGTGAATAAGATCACCCTTACCCTTTCTAGTACTTAATTCAGATATCTTCTTCAAGATCTAATACTTTTTATCATCCTGTATTTTGTCTTCCTTTCCCATAATTTTTTTTCTCAAATTGTGTACTAAGAGGTTAGAAATTAAGAGCCAGAAAGATGACACAGAACAAAAACCTCTCAACCTGAGTTCAATCCACAGTGTTGTCTTCTGCGCCCCCCCCCCCCGTGTGTGCCATGACATTTTCCTCTGCACTCATATATGACATAAGCACATATTTATGAAATACACACATACAAAATAGTTCATTAAACACCTTCTCCCATCATCATTCATCCTTTGTCCATTCTCATTCTCCTTATTTCAGTATCATTTGACAGATCAGCTTACTTGACTTGTCTTTAAATTTTTCACTTTACACACACAAGTATGTTTATCCCTGCCTCAGTTCAGTTTAACACAAATCAAATTAAGAGGAAAGTTGCTCCTAAAATCAAAATCTAGTATAAGCATGTGGGCAACTGTATCACAGCAAAGCAAGCTGCCACATGTGCCAAATGATTGTGTCCTCCCTACAAGAAGAATAAGATTTGGGTAAGAAACCAACACTTGAAAGCCCACATAGAGAAGTGAGCATCTTCTCTCTCCTTTTTTTTTAAATTGTTAATCATTCCATTTGTTTATATTTCAAATGATGTCCCACTTCCCTGTTAGCCCCTTCAACAACCCCCCATCCCAAATCTGCCCTCCCCTTTCCCTTTGCCTGTATGAGAGTGCAACCACACCTACCCACACTCTCCTGCCCCACCACTGCAGCATCCCCCTATGCTGGGGTATCAAACCTCCCCAGGACCAAGGGCCTCCCCTCCCATTGCTATTAGGCAAGGCCATCCTCTGCTGCATATGTATATGGATCCATGGATTCCCCCCCCCTCCAGGTTCAGTCTTTGGTTAGTGGTCTAGACTCTGGGTGAACTGGGTGGTCATATCAGCCTAAGTTGTTCTTCCAATAGAGTTGTAATACCCCTCCACTCCTCCAGTCCTCTGACAGCTCCCCAACCAGGTTCCCTGAGCTCAGTCTGATGGTTGGCTCCAAGCATCCACATCTGCATTGAGGGGGGAAAGGATGATTGTGGGAGGTGGAGGGAGAGGGAATTGGGGAGGGAGGGGGGGATAAGTGTGGCTTTATCAGGAACTGGAGAAGATCTGAGCAAGGTCAGGAAATCAAACAAAAATATGTAGGAGAGAGATGAGAAAATGGGAATAGCCACTGGAGAGTCCCAGACACCAGGGAAACAGGAGGTTGCCAGGACCCAATAGGAATGACTTTAGCCAAAAAAAGGCAGAGAAAGGGGAGATAGAACCTGTTGAGACCACCCCCAGTAGGCAGGTACATCCCCTGTTCTAGAGATGAGGCCACCCACTCATCTCAAAGTTTTTAACCCAGAAATGTTCCTGTCCAAAGAAAGAACAGGAATGAAAAATGGATCAGAGACTGAAGGAAGGGCCAACCAGGGACTACCCGACCTGGGGATGCATCATGTCGGCGAGCATCTTCTCAAGCACAGGGACTATCATTAAGGGCATAGTTTTTCCTGAGAAGAATACACAGTAGCACAAAACACCTCTTAGGTCATAGAAGTGTAACATATCTTCCCAAAGTGATGCAGTCTGCTGTTGTAAAAATAGATGCAAGAAATGATGATGTTTGGATACAGAGGCCTACTGTGTTTAGCTGAGTCATAATACATTTTATGAATTCAAGATTCTTGTGACACTAAAAAGTGTTTACAAGGATGTTTGGACACTGAGTTACAGAGTGGGGAGATCTGTGCTTACAAGTCTCGTGCTCAAGTAAGACATTTTAATAGAACTGAAGTTTTAGGCCATTAGATATGGGTTAGGTAAATATACCAGACAGGGTTTGTAACCGCTAAATGTGCTAGGTTTACATGTATATTGAGGGTGGACTCTTGAGAGACAACACAAGGTCAGAGAGAAAGAAGAAGACCTTAACATTAAAGAAAAGGAGCCAGTGAGTTGGGAGGACAACCTGGAAACTGTGATTTCACAAACATTAGAGGATGTCAAAAGGAAAGGGGGCTATTCCAAACATATTATATATTTGTCATTATGCTAAAGGTTGAAGAGGTAGCAGCCAAAACACGTTTTAAAAATAAACTGCTTATTGGACAAGCAGATACCTAAATACTTAGCCTAAGTTTGGTGAACTAAACCAACTCTTTGGTTAGGAAGAAGGACATAAAGGAGTGACTAAATTTACATGGTGACCCTGTTTCCCTGCCCCGACCAGCTGTAGCCACACTGCCAATTTTCCCATGTATGTAACTCTACTCAGTTCACACCCACCTGCTCTGTCTTATAAATACCACTCCTTCATACATGATTCTCTCCTCCCACAGCAACATTTGTCCTCAACAACCAATGTCCATTTCTCACAACTGTTGCTCAATACTCTGCACCTGTCAAGGACTCAATCCTGGCATTAAACACAGAACACAACACTACTAGCGATACAATATTGCCATAGTCTACTTCTACTTTCTCATCCAAAAAGTCAAAAGGATGCCTCCATCTCTTGTTACTGCAGTACACTGAATCATCATCTATCTAAAGCAGAAAACACGGTGTTGACTTGTGCTCATCTAATATCAAAATGAAGAAAAGGAGATCAATGGCAAATTTATGCTAAAGAAATCTGGACATTTCTCAACACTGAAAAGAAGCTTCAGAAAGTTCATTCCTCATGTAGTCACACTTCTTATAAAAATCATTGTATCAACACTTCATAAAGTTTAGAATAAGTTTTCCCTCTCTCAGTACATCAGAGAAACTGAACAATACACGCCTCAAAGTGTCCATGACTGAACAAAAATGCATTGGGTGAGTTGGATACATTTCAATTAATGAAGAAGGCAAAGCCTAGTATTACTAAAGGATACAGAAGTGAATGAAGGGAAGGGAGAAGGTGAAAAATATATAAACGTTCCTATCAGGTAGCGTGTTAATAGTAAAAATAAGTACATATTGCTTAATAAGGAGTTCATACATATCAATAATCTTCTGAGCTTACCCGGAGCAGAGCTAAATGAGTCCCCTGAGACTTTCTGAACAAAATCATTTTATTTTTACACAGATATGTCAGATGCTTGAGAAAAAAAATGTACAAAGACAATATAGTATGGCTCAAAACTTCAGGGGTTTATTGACTATAGACTTTTAGTAAGATAGAACATGATGTTGTTGAAATATGTAGAAGAGCCTACTCACTTCATGGTAGATGGCACGGACATACACACAGGTGGGATGAAAAGAGAGAAACCACACAAAGTAGCTTTCTTCCTCCAACTTGGCCCCATCTCCTAAAGTTTCCAGAACTTTCTAAAATAGTGTCATCAGCTACAGACCAAACTTTCAACAAAAGCATGTGGGAGACATTCCTTATACAAAGAATAATATGGTACACGTGAGAGATGTTTTACATACCCATCCTTTTGTATGACCACTCTTCCTCTCTATTCTTCCAATCAGAAGACTACATACCTTAATAAACTTTCTTGGGATGTTTGAGAAAATGCTGGGTATTGTTATTGAGAGGATTAACCTAGGTGTTAATCCAGGCAAGCTCTAATGTTCTTTTCTCAATGGCAAGCTACCCCTCACTACTGTCCAAAATCAACTGTAAGTGACCCTACCAACTTCTTGAGTAGTGAAGGACTGAAATATTCACATATGACCTTCCTTTCCTGATGATACCAATGTGCACCTTCACACCAAGTACTGAGAGAAGCACCTAAGAACTTCCTATTTCACTGTATCATTATGTTTTCAGTACCAATAAGGAGAACCCAATCCACAGAACTCAGATCCTCTACCTTTATCACTCAAAACAATAACAGCCTCATTTACGTTCAGCACTGAACAATATTTTTCACTTAAAATTAATGTCTTGTCCACATAAAATTGAAATACAAAATGCACCCTTCATGTTAATAAGTAAAAAGGCATAAAGGTGACTTTTAAGGAAATAAATGTATTCTGGCAGCAAAGAAATGAAAACCTTTTGCTATTCACCTGTGACTTGAACACCCCTAAGAAATGAGTTCATTCCTTATTTGTAGCTAACTACAATATGTCACTCAGCCTTCCCTGTCCTATGTTAAATTAAAATACACCATTAATGCATTTATTTTGTACTGATCCTCACATTGATAATGAAATATGCACTAAGAGATCAGGTAGCATATTGGCATCCAATAGCCATGTAGACAGAGTAATACATTGTCCAGATGGATATGTGATAGGATGCACTATAAATTATTTAAAATCACATAGTTTCATTGTTTCTACTTACATAGACTATCTAGCAAAGGAGTATAAATTGTTTGACTTAATAGAATCATGAAGAATTAAGCTGATACCATGGAGATTTCTGGAAATAAAATTATATGAAAATATTTGTGCTGTTAAGGAGACAGGCTAAATCTTGTAATACAAAATATGCTGAATAAAATTAATAAGAGTTTTGGTTCTTCAATGAATAAAACTTAAGAATCTTGCATTTAATCTTCTGTTATCTATATTCTAGATGTGATAGGATATAAAATACACTTGCTACTCTCTAAGATAAAAAAATTGGCTGTGATTTTATCATATTAGTTTCTTGTGTTGTTTAAATTAATAACTATCTGTCAACTAT
Source organism: Mus minutoides (assembly GCA_902729485.2). Taxonomy (NCBI): domain Eukaryota; kingdom Metazoa; phylum Chordata; class Mammalia; order Rodentia; family Muridae; genus Mus; species Mus minutoides. Next base: position 699,783 of record LR749950.1, read on the forward strand.
TTTATTCCATTTATTTCCCACTAACAAAACTTGGAAGCATGCTTTAGTATCATTAGCATCATATTTTATAAACAATAATAGTTAAAGCTTCTTAAATATCAGGCATACATTTTAATTTAATTTAGCTTTGTAAACTATGTTTATAGTATTTCATGATGTTTCAATTTTGCCTTGGGATAGTGGCATGTTTCCATAGCAAAATCAGTTAACAAAATGTTCAGAAATTTTGGGAGCCAGTTGTAAAATATCTGGTTGTTAAAAAGTACCATATTAATATTGCCCTCGAATCACATTACAGAGAGGTAGGTAGGTAAACAAATAAATAATTTATCTACTTTCACTGAGATATCTAATTTTGATATATCTGTGGAATTGGCATCACATTTTGAGGTACTTTCCTTTTATTAAAACTGTGTACATCCTTTTTGCATGTAGTTAACAATTTCTGAAATGTGTGCTCTTTTCCATCCAACTTTCTGAATGTTGTCATCTTTTTTAAAGATTATTTTATTTTGGGGAAGCTTTACAGCTTTAAGGTTAAATGTACTTGCTGATCTTATAGAAGACCCAAGTTCACTCACACGGTAGTTCACAGCTATCCTTGGCTCTAGATACAGGTGACTGGATGCTATCTTCTGACCTCCATGGGCACTAGGCATGCATGTGGTAGACAAAAATGTATGCAGGTAAGACACTAGTACAGATAAGACATTACGTGTCTATATACATGTCTGTGTCAGTGTATGTATATCAAAGGGCCTATGGAATCCAAAAGGGGGATCAGATTCCCCCTCCTGGAACTGGAGGTACAGGTAGTTATGAATTGCCCAACATGGATGCTGGGAACCTATATCCTCTGCAAGAGGATTCTGTGCTCTTAACTGCTGAGCCTTCAGCCCCCTTTTCTTAATAGTGCAATTATTGAACCAGTATAGCTTTAAAATGCTTTTATCACTAGAAGGGCATATAACAGTCATGCCCTGCTAACCTCTAGCTATTCCAGATGAACTTCAAGAAAACCTCATGCTTCCCTCATGATCACACGTCCTTCCCTTCAACCCTTATTTTATATTCCTTCTCACAGTCTCGTTATTTCAGTTTTATATGCCTGTGCCTTTCTATTCCTCAGAATTAGGTATTTGTGTCTTTATGTGCATTACATGTAAAATTGTAGAATATATTAAAATTATTATGTATCACAAATGTTTTGCTATGCTTTGAATTATTACAGTCTTTCTGCAAAAGCTGCCTTTTTAAAAAGCTGCAAACCAGCTGAAGCAATAACAGTAGATGAATAATTGTTTTTTTGTTACCATCCTCATAAAAGTCTCAGTTTTTTTTTTCTACCTAAGTCTCAGCCATGTTTATTTTGTTTAATCCCCAACTTCTATAGAAAGAAAATTTAAGGGTGATATTATGGGTTCTCAAATGCCAACCAAAGCTGCATAATATTATCAGTAAAAGTAGAAATGTATTTGTCTATGCCAGGAGTCAATATATGCAAACATGGGTTCTCTCATACATTAAGCTTCTTTTACTATAGGATCTTAAAATAATTTTGGTCTCAAATATGCACCAGTCCTGGTATATGTTGTATTATCCCTCTCAACAGCAGCTGTGCTCTTTCATGTTAACTCCTTCTTGGCTTTAACAAAACTTAAAAAAAGAATCAAATTTTGTGTATTATTAATTACCTGGTAGAATTCATATACTGATTTATATTCTCTTTCTCTCTTTTGGAAATTTTCTTACTATATTAATAACTTGTGATATCTGTACATTAAAAAAAATCTCATAAGAGAATTTTTCATAAAAATAAAATAGACCTTTTCCTTCTTTAAAGTCTGGCTTATTTATGTTTTTTAAAAAACAAAACCCTTTATTTTGGCATAACTGAATATAAATAATTAAGTTTATAAGAAGGAATGTAGTGAAGGAAGTGCTATCCTTTCCCCAGCTCTCTCCATTGGTAACTATTCTACAATAGTACAACCGGGATGTTGACAATGATGTACTTGAGATGTTGAAATTTCCATCACCATATGGATCCCTTGTGTTGCCTTTTTGAAGCTATAGCCTCTTTTGCTTCACTTCTCCTGGTTTCCAGTCCCTAGTAATGGCTAATTTTACCACTGTGACTATAATAATTTTGTTTCATGGATATCATAGTCAAGGAATTATAAAGCACATAACCCTTATGGATGGCCTCATTTTACTTGGTATAGTTTTCTGGAAATCTATATGTTGTTGTATATATTACTCTCCTTCATTGTGGAGTAGTATTTTATGGTCTAGGTGTAGCACAAGGTATTTAACCATTCACCCCCTAAGGGTTGTTTTCAGTTTGGTGTTATTGCCAGCAAGTTCTATAAATACATTTCTGTGCATTTTTTAGCAAAAATAATTCTTCATTTTATTATGACGAATGGCCAAGATTGGAATTTTTAGAAAGAGCCCACTCCAGGCTCAAAAACAAGTAGTTATATATTTACCTTTTAAAAAGAAATATCCAAACTATTTTAGGGTGTGTTATTGCCCATAGCTCAATATCCCACAAATTCAGATGTGCTAATCCTTGGCTACAAGGTGATGATGCTGTTGAAAAATGATAAATCTTTAAGAACAGGGACTAGATGAAGTAAGCTGTGTCTTGGAAACATCTCCTTGAACGGGATGACTCATCATCCCTAATCCTTTTCTCAGGCTCTCTGTGCTTCCTACCCACCATGAGTTGAAAATGTTTTCTCCCACATGCCCCAAGTGCATTGATGAAGTGCAGGCTCAAAAGCAAGTAAGACAACTTCTTAAAATCTGAATTAAAACTTTTCCTCTTTGCAGTTGAGTTACCATTGGTATTTTGTCCTAGCAACAAAAAGCTGACTATTTACAATATATATTATGTCCTCACTGATTGGCACTATTTCTACTTTGAATTTTCTGACTGGTATATTGTTGAGTCCTGCTTGGCCATGTAAAAAATAGAATGACATGTTCCCCTGGAACAGAGCAAGCAGGGTATGGGCCTCCACATGTGTTCATGGTTGCTGTGGGCATAAGGCTTGTTTGTATAACAGTATACATATCTTCACATTCCTCCTTCTAAGTATACCCTCTCTGCCAAGTTTAATGACTCCATGATAATCAGAGAAAGCACAAGTCCAGGAGGTAAGAATATGACTAATGTCTCAGCAAAATGGTAGGTGCTGAGACCTTCAGGACTGTCCTCAAGGCTGTGGGAAAGAACTCTGAAAATCTGAGTTCAAAAATAAATAATTTCTCAGCTATGCAAACTATAAGGATGCAATATGAATTGTATAAGGAGCTTCACAGATCTAAAAGAGAAGAGGTAGTTGCACTGTGAGCCAGCTTGCCAGAAAGATACAAAGACAGGATATATAAGGGCAGACAGATTCCTGAGTTCAAAGTCATCCTGGGACAGACCTAATTTAGGTCCAGGCATGGTAGGAATGGTAATCTCAGGACAGAATCTCACCAACTACTAAGTTTACAAAGGCAAACAGATCTCTGAATTCTTTTTCAAAATTTAAAAAACAAAACAAAAATGTATTTGCTGTCCTTTTCCTAAGTGTCAAGGGTCTAAAGTCATGGAATGCTGATTCATGGGATGGTCAAGAAGGAAACTGAAATAAATGACTGAATTGGTATGTCAATAAAAGACTGGGCTTTCATTCTGCATGAGATGAGAGCAGAAAGCAATAGCAGTTATTTTTGTAGAATTTTGTTTTAGAGGGAGCTGAGCTGTCTAGAGATCTCTAGAAAGTAAACACAACTCATTTAGAATTTTTTTGCAACAGGATTTCTGATTTTTGTCAGAAATTCATTGAGGGTGAGAATAGCTTTTTTACAATTTTTCATACTTCTTTTAGAATTATTTTTACAGAATATCTGACCTGGCCAGAAATCCCAAGAATTACTTTGAAAGCTAACACAGCTCTTTTAGAATGTTTTCTAGCAGCTATCCACTGTTTGAAAAGTGAACACAACTCTTTTAGAATTTTATCTGGCTTTCTGATTTTGATTGGAAAAAAATCCAAAACTCACTTTTAGAATTTTTCTAAACAAAACAAGCTTACTGATTTGGTCAGGAAAATCCAAGAATTTTTTTATAGCAGGTTTTCTGACTTTGGTCAGAAAAATGTATGAACTATCCAGAAAGCATTTAGAAATTTTTTTCTAGAAAGAGAGAGCTATCTATCTCAAGCAAGGAGAGCTTTCTCAAGCAAGACCTGTCTTGAGCAGACTACAGAGGCAATACCTATCTACAGAAAGCTATCTAGGGAACCATCCAGCAGAACATAGGTCATCAGTTGGGCCCATGATTTGACTTCTAGTTTTTTTTTTTCATTGCTACTCCAAGACACACCTTCTCTCAGGCTGGTCCTTGCCAGTATATACTACAATAACAGCATGACTCAATTTGAACTTCCCCAGTGATGGGCACAGTGATGGAGATCATTTTATTTGCAGTGTATCCATCCTCTTGGATGATGAAACATCTTTTGCCTTTTATTCATGTTTAAATTAGATTTATTTTTAAATCATGTTTGATTTTTCTTCTGTTGAGTTTTAAGAGTTCTTTGTGTATTCTAGATATAAGTCCCTTAATTAATATGTTTGTAAATGTTTTCCCCTGTCTGTTGGCATTTGTACTTGATTTTTGACAACAACAATAAAACAAAGAAAGTGGAAGGCCAAATAGTTCTATTATATAAAATGTTGAGTTAAGGTATGCAAGATAAATGGAAAAACAAGAACAATGACATGGTTATGGAGATAAAGTCTCTTATGACCAAGATTAATGACCTGAGCTCAATTATTTGGACTCAAGTGGTTGAAGAGATTCAGCTTCAACATGTTTTCTTTGATTTCCATGCGGCCCATGCCATATGTGCACCTACATACACATAAAAAAAAAAAATAAGTGTATAGGAGAAATATTAAGGAAACATCAGTGTCTTCCGGTTTTGTTTTGTTTGGGCATTGATCAGCCTAATAACGCAGGGTCCTAACAATGTAAAGCAAGAAGGGGAGGAGGAGGAAGAAAAATAAAACATAGGTAAAGAAAAATAATTTTTGCAACAAAAATATACACAGTACATTAAAATGACAATATCTTTAGTTAAAGAAGTTACATTCTACTTCATCTCACCTTTCTCCTAAAAATACAATTTCTACTGTACTAGCCACGCTCTTCTAAAAACAGAGCCTGAACAGAAGACTACCACCACTTGAAAAATCACATAAAATCTGAATTACCCATAGGATATAGGTACAGTTATACTTTATTTTGATTTTTGTATATTTTTGTATTATGAAGCAACCTTCACACTGCAACCCCAACCCCAAGGAACATTATTCACATGGCATTTTATGTAAGCAATGTTCGTGGAGCATAACAGAGCATCCTAGAGTTTGCTAGGTCCTACCATGATATGGTGTTCAGGGGACAGTTCCTTAACAAAACTTCAGTGTGAATTCAGAGAACTAAATGTTAGTTCTGGGCCTGACTCACGGTCTTTGACCTGGGGGGAACCATCTAAACCATATAGGCCTTGCTTTCAATCAAGTTAAATTAAGGCCCTGAACTAGTCAAAATGATGAGTTCTAAAATCACTTCTAGATAGTAAATTCTATTATTTCCAATGAAATTTATGAAGAAAATTCATCAGAGATTTGATAGGCATGTGGTCAAATGCATAGCTATCCTATGCTTAAATGGTGTTAGCATGATCAAAGACAGAGAGCCAATAAAAAACTGACAAAGATTACGGAAGGCTAAAAAGACTCACACACCCCAATGCAATGTGGAATTCTAAATTGAATCCTGAAATAAGAAAGACAGACTAAAGGAAAAAAAAGAGAGAATAAATACAAAATGTAGTTTCAGCTAATCAATAAATCTGATTTTAGGTAAAAATTTTAATAGGACAGGCTATAAGACAAAGATTCTAGAACCATTAACTTTAAAAACTAGGTCACCTCTACTTTCAAATGTACATTTAAATATCCATACAACTCCAGTGGTTTTCTGTGTGTTGGATTTTGTTAGTATGAGTATCCTGAAAGATTATGATCCCACTCTTAGCCACATAGTCATCTTCTCAGAAACTTAATAATCATAGATATGTGCCAGGTAATGAGAGGATGAGATTATGAGAACTCAATCAAAGGAGAAAAGTGATTTACCATAAAGCCATAAAGATCACTAATCATGCAGGACATGACAGCATACACATTTGATGACAAGCAGAATAGGAGGATTTCTGTGAAGGCTAGCCTGGTCTATATAGTGACTTCTAGTACTGCCAGAACTACCCTATACTTTAAAACACACACTAAGACATACACACAAAACCATACCATTTTCTATTAAGTAATATAAGAAATTATCATACTATTATTTGTTATGTAAATAGAATAAGTGATGTTATATACCTTTTAAAATATTTATAAATTACTGAAAGTATTATAATAGAGGTACAACATTCTAGATCTCTTTACTATAGACCTTACAGTCTCAGAATACGATCCTCTGACCTTGTCATTCAATAGGTTTCATAGACCTGTGTGGTCCAGAATCCATTGTCTGCTGGTGATTTAAATGTTTTGTCCTAAAATTTGGATTCTCCCATTACTCTTACTTGCCCCTAGATGGGCACTGAAACCAAGTGGCTGGTGGCACATGATAAACATTAGTTCTTTTGGCTCTAGGAGGCGGGGGAGGGGGGAGATTGTATATACATGTGTGAATGTGTACGCCTCTGAATACACAGAAATCAAAAGTTCACCTGCTCTACCACCGCTGACCTTATGGTTTTGTGATAGGGTCTCTTACTAAACCTGGGACTAGGCTGGTGGCCAAGAGACCTTAATAATCATATCTCTGTCCCCTCCCTTATTAGCTGGCTCTTTATGTGGTGCTGAGATCTGAACTCAGTTCTTTGTTCTTGTTAGAGAAGTTCTCTTACCACCAAGCTGTCTCTCCTGCCCTGGCTATATTTCTTTATTGTGCTCCTTCAGGTTAGCCAATGCATAGCTCAAGCTGTCCTGGATGTTCCACAGGATTTGTGAAGTAAATGCCTAGGGCTTCATGAGCCTGTATTCTTCTATTCTGTTTGTTGTTTGAAGGTAATAATCATGTAAGGTTCATTTCTTGTATTTGGTGTTTAAAATCCAGAAACTATGTACCTCACTGATGGAATAGACTAGTTAATCTATCTTTTGAGCTATCACTGACCCCCTTAAAGAGCTAATACTCACTGACAAGTATCAGATCTATCATCTGGAAGAAACAAATAAAAACCTTAAAACCCGAAAAACAGAACTCTTCAGTTCTTCAAGGAATTCTAAGCTTAATACTGTTTTTATGCCTAGAAAACTAAAAACTATTCATGGCTCAACAGACTATATAATTGCATAACTATTGAAGACCCCAAAAGAAAAATTTTGGGATAAGTATCTTGAGAGCAGGACAATTTTAGAAAAAAAATAAAAATAAAAAACCTCCTTAGTTAACCAATCTGGCGATGGCAAGACAAAAAAAAAAAAAAAAAATTCAACAGATCTTCTATCTGACAAAAGCCTCTTCCAGAGAATCTATGGCCTTCTGATTGTATCATCTTTTGCTTAAATGGGAAATCTCACTAAGGGTTTTATTATTTTTGAGAAGGTTTTCAGGACAGGAACTCATTCTATACCCAAGCTGATCTGAATTCCTGGCAATCTTCCTGCCTCAGCCTATCAACTACTGGAGAAAGAAATACAGGCTTGAGCCACCACCTCAGTTCGAGTTTATGCTAACGAAGTTGCTCATCTCATTCTCTACCCTTGTAACCTAATTCCTTCCCTGAGTATTAATGTTCCAACACTATCATATTGGGAATTAGTATGTCAGTGCACAAATTCTGAAGATTACAAGCATTTAGTCTACAAGAACCCACTTCCGGGAGAACTTCTTCTAGCCAGAGACACTCCTACACATGTGCTTTTTTCTGCTTCAGACCTGCCAGTGTTATGAACCTACAATACTTGCTCTGTCATAGTCTTTTCTAACAATGCATGTGACAACAAATGTTTATTCAACATGTTAAAGCATCACTAACACTGTTCTACCTGATTATCATCCTGTCTCATTTAACAAAGAATCAACCTTTTAAGCCAGTGCTGATATTACCATTCTCATTGTATAGATAAGGAAGTAGAGGCACAGAAAAATGAGCAAAGCTCCTATTCTACCACACACTCCTTCCTAGAGGGGTCAGTTTCCCAAGATGTCGATATTTTGTTGGTTGGTCATATGTTGAGGTTTGACCCTCTGCTATGTATTGTAATGCTAAATACTGGTCCCCAAGGCCTAGTTGTCTCCTGGGACTAGAGAATGCACTCATAGATCCAAGTGACAGTATGTAACCTTGTCCCACAAGTTATTCCTGATTGGTGAATAGAGATGCCTACAGTTTTTAGCTGGGTAGAAAATAGGTGGGGTTTTGTGTTCCTGGGCTTGTGGTTGGAGGTAGGGAACCATGAGGAGGAAAGGAAAGAAGTTAGAAAGAGGAGAAGAGTTCAAGGGGTAAGAATTTTGAAAAAAAAATTGTTATGAGGGCTGTTAAGAGCAGCCCAGACAGAACATGGCAAGTCATAATGTGGGGTTATTGGCAGGGAAGTAACCATAATAGGAGGTAGATACTTGCTCAGCTCTAGTGTATTAAATTTTTATTATAAATATAAAAGTTGTGTGTCTTTTACTGGGAATTGAATATCTAAGTTGGGGTAGAAACCCCAATTTGAGGTTAAATATCTACCCCAACAGTCACCTGCCATTTGACTGGACAACATTAGTGTTAACAGGAGCCATATATAATTCACAGACTTGTTTAAAGGGTCAAATAAAAGAACACGCTTTGGGTTTTCTCTTTTTAGGCAGCTATTCTAAATATATAGGGAGTGCATATAAAATGTGTTGAAGACCTTAATCCTTGGGGAGAAACAGACCATTCTAGAGCCAGGCTAAGCCTCTCCAGGCTCTGCTCTATCCCCTTTCCATAAGTAGGCCTTGAGACTCCATTGCCATGGCAACCTACAGCCAGCTTCTGGGTGACCCAACACCATGGCTGCCTCTTATCTCTCTTACATCTAATTTTAAAATGTAAATCTACAGTGAACAATCTGGATTCATAGCCAACTCCTTTTATGAGTTACTCTCTCAAACACATCTTAAGAACTCACACATTGAACACAATGTGATTTAAAATCATTATGTCCTTGTGCTCTGAGGATCTTCCCTGCCTCTCCCATGTCTTCTTTCTAAATCTGTTTATTACTCTTCTTTTGACCTCCACCCACTTCTAACTCACTGTTAGTGGCTACCTATTGAACCAACATATCAATTATGGTTTGTTAAATCTCAAAATAAGGTGTTCTGAAGTTAAAGAGAAGAGTGGAACATTTCAAAATGAAGTGGGCGACAATGTGGCTGTCAAAGGTATCTTGGAAGTTGCTTCTTTCTACATCAGGCCACCATAGCTCCCTCTCTTTCAAAGTCAGCCAGCAATTCTCAGTTCTGTAACACAATGGACAAGCAGCTGTCTCCATGGCCCAATTTGATTCTGCATTTGGCTGTAGATCCCTCCTCATGTTGGAGAAACCAGGCTACAGAGGTCACAGCTGATAGGTCCACTGGTTCCTTCAGGACTGAGTAGAAGCAGAAGGGCCCATACATGGGAACTTAACATGAAGATAGACTATGCATAAGCGCGTTTGAGAGCAGAAGTCAAGCTTGCTAATACATGTGAAGTAATGAAGGCAAATTAGCCTGGAAGTTGTGTTTGTTGTGTGGGAAGGTGATGGCAGAGTAAATCTTCCAAATTTAAGTGGATTTTATGTTAATTCCTGAAAGTACATAGATGTGCAGCTTTAAATCTCACTCATGGGGAGCTGGTGTTGAACTTGTTGATTTCTTTTATTATCTTCCCAAATGACTCCATTCCTTGTTTGTGTTTACTTGAGAAGCACAGATCTATTTCTGAATAGGTCTACAACTTTAAGTGCTTCAAGAAACTCCTTTTTAATACTAGCTAGTTAATTGTATGGCAATAGCTCCTAAGTGGAACATTATATCTATCAGTCTAAGAGCTGCTCTGGATATAGCAGCTTCAGTCATGCCACTATAATTGTTTCTATTATTATTATTTAGAGCATTTGGAGAGCTGAAAATTAAATATACCTCAATGCACTACCATCCTAGTCATTGTTCATCGTAGTACTAAGTAAAGACTAATGAAATTTTACCAAGTCCAATAAAATTATTTTCTGAATTTTCTCATAATGAAATGCAGTTCATTGTAGATAAATGTCTTTCCTTCTCTTTCCTTCTCTTTCCTTCTCTGCAATGAAGAGGTTTTGTGTGCAGAGATTTGAAGTAGCAAGAAATGGACAAAAGTAACAAGTATTCAAAGGGAATCCCTGTGAGCTTGTGTGGGAAATAGCCCGAATCCCATGTCAGTTACTTCCCTTGTTGTTGTGACCTAGTTTCTGACAAAAGACAGCCTGTGGGAAGAGGGTTTATTTTGGTTCCAGGTTTGAGGGTACAGTTTACTGAAGTGTGGACAGATGGCAGAAGAGCAGCTGGATGAGTATGTAGCTGCTCATATCTCACTGGATCAGAAAGCAGAGACCGAAAAGAATGTGAGGCTAGGCTTCGGGTCTAAGGGATCAACTCCAGAAACATATTTCCTCCCGTCCCCACCCCCCACCTCTGCCCCACGCTGGACCCTGGCTTTTCAAGGTTCCACAACCTGCCACAATAGCACAACAGCTGAGAACCAGGTGTTATAATGCAAGATCCTGAGGACCAAACCCCCAACAATCAGAAATGGACACATATTGAGAGAAGGACCAACTGAGTAAATAGACCTAAACTACAGGTATGTGTGGGATCTAGCTAGCCCTGAGTGCTCATCATAGAATCCACCATATTGACAGCCATTTGTGAGCCTTACCAATGCAAATCATCAGGGCCCTTCCCACACTGACACTGACCTATACAGAATCTGCATGTTCACAAGACTTTGGAGGTTTCCTTTCTACATTATATCTGAGGAACCCAACAACATCATCTCAGAAAACTCTCAGGTCCCCATTTAACCTCCAGGTTTACTGAGGAATGTGCTAGTCCCTCAGTTCAGGGGATACAGGTACAGTAGTGATCCTGCAGGTACGGGACTGGGACTTTAAAGACCCAAATCAACCTGAACTATCTGGGGCCTGGAGCAGGAGAGAGGGAAGAAGGGAAAGTGGTGTGCATTTCATTCCAGCTAATTGTTGTAAAGAAAAGCTCTCCTTGGAGGTGCTTTACTTTCTTCCCTGTGTGATGTTATTGGATTTGATTTCTTTTCTTCCAGAGGACACATTGGTTTCAAAAGCAATGACCTAAATTCCTTATTCTACCCAGACACTTTCCATTTGGCAGCCCAAAGCAGGTTTCGCATAGACTGAGCTCACAGCTCACTGAATAGGATTAGAATTTTGAGTTTGAAATTCCACAGGCATTTTAGAGTCAAGAAAAGGTTTAGGGAAATAAATAAACATTAACAGGTGACCTTGTTATGATTCTGCCAGAAAATGCTCATCTCGGAGCCATCTTGGATTAAGTTTCTCTAGTTAGCCCTAGGTTCAAAACAACAGATTTTATGCTAAATTTCATTTAGGCAAATGACAAAAAAAAGTATACTAGGATACAAAAATATATGCAATTTAACCTCAGCAGCAAATATGGCAAATATATATAGTAGTGTGACCATGTAGAGATAAGGGGGACACTGTACCTGGTTTCCCTACCACAGCTGGTGCTTTGACCTTCACTCCCTACTAAGAGCCATCTCTCGATTCCAATTCTGCACCTCCTTTAATGCAGCTCAGATTCTGAAACAATCTATGCGAAACCTACCTGAGGTGTTGTCAGATCCTGAAGCTGAAGTTCTAATGTCCCCAACTGCTAATCCTGTACATCAGATACCAGCTGTGTGCCCCAGATGTTAACCTTGCACTTCCAACCAACCAGCCAGGGTGCCCAGCACCTCTTTACCAGAGTTGTTCCATTTGCTTCAGGGTTCACAGAAAGGAACCACTGTGTTTTGTTTGTATTTTTTTTTTTTAGTAGAATGAGATAGATGTTAAAAATCTCAAGAATAGAGCTGATTATAGTGAAGTCCAGAAAACGCATATGGAGCCCCCATAGACTCCCTCCTGAGAAACCTCCACTTGTTCAGCTAGCCAGGGGCTCCTGGAATTGTGTCCTTTTAGATTTGTGGAGAGTCCCTTCATAAGAACAAGAGAAGCATAGACAACCAGGTAGAAAGTGGATAGGACAAGTACGGTATTGTGCTCGAACCTGTGACTCTCATTTTTCCAGTAATATAATGTGACCTAAAACTTTACCAAAATAGACAACAATTTTTTTTTTTTGCTCTTTTTACCTTTAAAAACAAGGAATACTCGGTAATCAATCTAACCTAAGCTACATAATTAGTAGATCATAAAATTTCTATCAGAAAAATGAAGGGTGTCTTGGTCCCCTCTGTGGTAGCAAACAATAACAGGGACTAAAAGCTTAAGACTCTAGTGTGCCTAGTGCGCATGCCCAACAAGGTCAGCACTCTGGAGGTTTAGGCAAGAGGATCGCAAGTTTAAAAGCAGCCTGAGGCACTTTGGGGTGGGAAGTGAAAGGCCCTAGATTTAAGACTCAATATTAAAAGGGGAAAGGAATTCTTAAAGTTTGTCAGCAGCACTTCTACCTGACTCACCTGAGGCTCAGGGAAGCAGATAAAGTTAAGACCAACAGCTTCATAGAAGTCACTCATTGATAACATGTGAATATTTAGAAAGCATAACTCATACTATGCTACCATTCTTGACTGAACATAGAATGGTAAATTACCCCTGTGGTTCCAGTTCTGTGCCAGTATTCAAATAGATACCAACTTCCCAGACCAGAACATTCTCACCTTCCTCGTGCACTGTTCTCACAGAGTTCTTTCTGTTCAGGAACCTTTTCCCTTCCTTGGGGGCTCCTGGAAAGATACCTCAGAGTCTGTTTCTGTTTTCTGGCTTCCTGCAATTATCCTGACTCCTCTCTACCACACTCTTATCCAAAAGAGCCCCACACTAATAGACTAACATCCTCCTTGGAGTAGATTCATGATTATTATCAGAGTCGGCCAATTTCCCTACCCCAAAATATTAAATGCCATATTCTCAACTAAGAAGTGCCAGGTACTGTTCATGGTTGGAAGGTACTGAAAAGGTGAGTGGAAGGGTTCTTGGCTTTCTACTGTCGCTTTTATATGGCCATTTGTTCCAAGAGCAGACAAGAGTCAAACTGGAGCTGCCAAAGGTGTTTTCAACATATCCCCCCTAAAAAACTCAAAGGACTTGCTTGGATTCTCCCTCCTTATACTCAACATTCCCACTCAAACACTATAGTGTGTGCTGCCTTGTCAATCTTCCCATTAGTGAAGAAATGTGTGTGAGACAGGATGCACAGGAAAGAAGCTGTATCCACTCCGATCAGATGGAATGTTGTACTCAGTGGCAGGGCATTTGCCTCACATATGCAGTGTTCCAGGTTCGACCCCCAGTATCAAATATTTTTTAAATTAACAAATATGTTAATATTTGTCAATGTGCCTGCCTCAGTGGCTAAGATCACTTGTTGCTCTTGCATAGGACCAGACTTTGGTTTCTAGGTGACTTATAACCACCTACAACTCTATCTCTGGGGGATCGGATGCACTCTTCTGGCCTCTGTAGACATCCATAGTCACTTGTGTATAAATACAAACATGCACACTTAAAATAATAAAGTAAATCTTTAAAAAATAATTTTAAAAACTTCAAAAGAAATATAAAATCAAAAGACCCTAAGCCAGAAATCAAGAAAATGAAATGTGCACCCCTGCCAAAAGACAGCATTATCAGTCCTCAGGAAGGCTCTGCAAAGTAATCCTTCTCTTCTCTGCCCACACAGGCCCTGGAGATGCCTTGATACAAAACACATTAAAGGAAATAACATATGTAAAGCAGCCAGTGTGGAGCCCAGCAGATATTAGAGATTCAATAAATATTAGTTCCTACCCCTATTAAAAAGAACAGGAGCTATAGTGTTTGTATGATTCTTTGGCCATTATCATTGTGTAGCACAGTGAGAAGTGTGTGCATAATTAAATATGTATCACTATGGTGATTTTGTTTTTAAATTTTATTGATAACATCATTATCTACATTATGTAAGCTCAGAGTAGTTTTGCTTATGTAGCATGGCTTTCTGTTCATAACCTTCTTTTAAAAAAAAGCACATTGAAGAGAAAAGCAGTTTAATAACTTCTTAGAACAGTTCCTTCTGTGTGAGCCCCAGTGAACCCACATTCCTCCACCCTTTTCTCCCCAACAAACTTACCTCCTTTATACATTTTCTCCCTCCCCCCTTTTTAATGACATTTTCTCTTTTGAACACATTTAAAAATTAAAAATTTTTAAACCTTCCTTTGTCACTGCTAGCAAAGACCAAGGATTCTCCAGGAGTCTCCTCTTCCATCTGTTTCTGGATACATCAATGCATGGTGTAGTTCAGCCTTACACTAGATACCCCTGCTCTCACTATAAGAGTTAATGCTTCCCTGCCAGAACAACGCTTGATTCAAACTCATTGATCAAAACACTAGCTGGAGGTGAATGTGAGCTGTGACACAAAACCAGAAGGAGCTAAAAGCAACCACACCTATTTATCAATATCTGAAACCAGAAGGAAACATTAGCATCAGATTGAAAAATAGCCAGACCCTTCAAACTTGAAAGCAGACATTAATGAATAATCCCAGAGCTGAAGTTGACATTGGGCTTGTGAGGAAAACATGTAGAACTCTCCGTTATGTTCTAGATGGGAATTGTTCTTGTTTTTTAAATCTAGGAAGTCACTGACAGTAGTTTAAAACAACTCCTCTACTGTATTTACGAATGAAAACAATCATCTTGAATCATAACTTATGTCAGAAAATGACAATATCCACCCATGGAATCTATCAGTGCAAACTAAGCCCTGTAATAAACACTGTCAACCAATTCTCCAGATCACCCCTGGGGAGTGTGTGTGTATGTGTGTGCGTGTGTGTGTGTGTGTATGTGTATGTGTTATTATCTACATGTTCATATAGTTGTGTGCACATGCACATACAGAAGTACATGTTCAGTGCTAGTGGAGGCTGGAGATCAGTGTTGGTCACTTTCCTCAATTTGTCATAGTCTTATTGCTGAGAACAGAAATCTCACTGAAAATGATTCATGAATTTATCCAGGCTATCTAGGAGCCAGTGAGCTTCAAGAACCCCCCCCCCATCTCTGAGCCCCTGGCACTGAGATTGCAGATGCATGCCACAATGCCCAGATTTCAGCATGGGTACAGGTATCCATACTCAGGTCCTCATTCTTGGATACCAATCATACTAGCTAAGCCTTGGGCCCAGTCCTGAAGATAGCTTTAAAAGTGCTCATCATAGAATTTACAGAAGTTAAGAGATAATCTTGCTGGCCTGGTTATTCAAGAATATCACTTGATACTATTTTAAATTGAAATTTAAGTGGAAAATAAGATCGTACTCAATAGACATTAACATGAATACACACTCCTGCAGTCACACCAAAAAAAAGCTATTTACTGTAGTCATTCTCTACCTCTTGTGTTTCCAAGCCCTATGAAAGTGTTTGTGTGAGTATGTTGCAGCTGTGTGTGTGTGTGTGTGTGTGTGTGTGTGTGTGTGTGTGTGTGTGTGTGTATGTTAGGCCAGAACTGTTGACAGTGAGTATCTTCTCTAATTTACCTTCACCTTATTTTTCTAGACAAAGTATTTGAATGAACCAGGAATGTATTGATTTATTGAAGCTCTTCACTGGTCACTGATTCCCAAAGATACATCAATCTTTACCCCTGGTGCTAGAATTATATTCATATACAATCATATCTGGCTTTTCACATGGGTATTGGATATCCACACTTAGTCCTCAGATTTGCACAGCAAGTATTTCACTAACTGAGCTATGTTCCCCAGACTACAGCATTCTAGTTAAGACACTCAGACTTTCCATATCATAACTGTGAGGGCCTTTAGTATACATATTTCCAGTCACACTAAATTAAAAATATAAATGGTAAGAATAAGAACCCTGTAGCTAGAATTACCAAGGTGGTGAAACAAAACAAACAAAACAAAACAAACACCTCTCAAAATGATAAATATTATAATAGATATCTCCAAAACAATTTTAAATTCTAACTGTAGTATCTTAAAATAAAGTAATTCTTAATTCTGAGAAAGAATGACCTAGAATGAATATTTGTTACTGAGTGAACTTTAATAGTCTACTTAAAAAGTAACAATGTAGGTCTGATCAGATGGCTTAGACAAACCTGAGTTTAAATCCAGAGAAGAAAGATGACTCCCAAAAGTTTACACCCTCAGCACATTATGGTATGTGCACATGCACACATGAACATACATACATACATAATACATACATACATACATACATACACACATACACACATACATACATACATATGTACAGACCCACACACATACAAATTAACACTGTAACAAGATTTAGACTATATCCTAGGAAACAGAAATACTGGTTATAAAAGCAGCATAAATCTAAAAGTAGGCATATTTCTTAGCAGAAGTTTATAGATTATTGTGACTGTGTGAATACATTTTAGAAATAGATGCAGATGTAATATTTATGAGGTAAATAATTCTAAGTGATTCCATAGCTCCCCTTTTAAATAAAAACAACCTAGCCTATTTATGTCATAAATGTTCAAAGTTCTTTTCTCTCATTTACCATAGAAACTTATTTCCTTTCAATACTATACATTGTACATTTCCATAAGAAAAATATGTCTTTCTTGACCTTATGCCCTGGCCACATAAAGCTCCAGAGTCTGCTGTCTGTACTGTCACTGTTGTCTTCTTATGTCTACCTTGATCAACTTAACTCACTAAGAAAAGTATTCGAAACAAACCAGAGGTCAGGAAGCAGGATAAAGTGCATGGATATCTCGAGACAGTTTTTCCATAAGTCAACAATTTAAGGCCAACATCTCATGTGAGAAATATAATTCCTTTGCTAAATTTCTGTTTTGAGGGAACCAGTGTTCTCTCAAGCTAATTTTAAGAAAGGTAGAGACTTTAGAGCACAGTGACTAATGTAATTGATAAGCTCAGAGGCAGAAGGCACAGCTTATCCTTTTGAAGGCCTTTTGGAAAGGGAGAGCATCCACCATCCCCTGCCCTCCTCCTGCTCTTCATCCTCTTCTTCACTAGCATTCTGCAAAGCACAAACACCCTAACCCTCACTGAGTGTCCCAGTTTCCCCAACTCCAAAACTTTCTTTGACTTGGGTAAGAGGCAGAATCTACTGTTAGCAAAAAGACTGCAGGGACTCAAAGTGGCAAGGCAGAAATGCTGAACTGACACCCCCAAAGTGTCCAATGCCAACTCTTAGTCTCTCTATGTAATGGTGAGTTCACCAGGGAAACATCACACAGATATCTTCATCAGATTGTTGCATTAGGATCATAAGCTAATAATTTTATTGCAAAATGTGCTTCCTAGTCTATCACTGGAGAATCACATATGGTAAAGTTTTTCTCTCTATCCTCTTGAGAACATTAACAGTTCTATAGTCACAGTGGAGAATCATGTTTGTGACATTTAGAGGTTTGCTTTCTGGGGAAAAAAAAGTGAAAAATAGCATTTATGTGACAGTAAAGATAAAACTTTATAGCCTAATGCTAAAGAGACGCTGTTTTCCAGTGTCCACCAAATACCAGGCTTACAACATTAACAGTCTTGGGGAAGCCACCAGTGTTGACCAACACCTGACATGAAATTCTAAGTTGGAGCCGGGCACGGTGGCTCATGCTTTAATCCCAGCACTCGGGAAGCAGAGGCAGGCAGATTTCTGAGTTCGAGGCCAGCCTGGTCTATAGAGTGAGTTCCAGGACATCCAAGGCTACACAGAGAAACCCTGTCTCGAAAAACAAAAACAAACAAACAAAAAACAAAAAGAAAGAAAAAGAAATTCTAAGTTGGAAAGCTCCAAGCACAAGACAGAAACATCCAGATAATTATGGAAAAAGTTGTATACATTATGGTTCACACCCTGTGATCATTGTGTTTCCTGCCTTGGGAAAGAACATACCTTCCCTTGCATATCAATTGAGTTTTACACAGAACAAGTGTGCTTTGGCAGTTTGTAAGGTAATTTCAAACACGTAGCAGCTTACACTTCTGTGTATGGAAAAACTCTCTGAGCTACGGGAACAATTAAGTCCCTTTCTCCTGAGACAACTGCAGAGTCTAAGCTGGAGTACTGAAAGCAGAGCCTCTGCTGCTTTCCCGTCTAGTTCTAGCAGTTGGTGTTTGTTCAGCATCCCTGTGCTCCAGCGCTCCAGCCCCAGAGCAGAAGCCAGTGACTTGGGTCATCGCTGCGGGACTGGCTTCTATTACTTCCATTGTGTAGATGTGATGAAGAAAGTACAAAGAACTTAAATATTTGCCCATAATCACAAAGCCTGTGAAGAAAATGGAGATTGCAACATAAAATTCCATCTGCACATCAAAGCAGGTTGTATCCTTTGGAAAACCAAGTTCTATGGGTATCATGTGTCCCTTCTTTGTCACTACTTCCATTATTAATTAGCTTGCTTCAACTGCATCTATAAGAGCATTTGTCTATCCCAAGTGAAGCTGAGTTACCTTGCAAGTTTCACTATGGGCAGAGATGGTAACTCTATGTGGTATGCAAGGTTCTCAGACCCTGCCTTCTTCCCAAACAGCCCATTTTCCTTACAGCTCATAAGGATTCAATGCTCCAAACTATGCTAAGGACATTGTAGGGAAGCTCCCTTTTTTGGCTTGTGCATGTAGGGTGTGTGTGTGTGTGTTTTTGTGTGTGCGCGCACACGCGTGCGTGCGCACATTCATCATTCTATTTTCCTGCCTTTCCTTTTCAGTATCTATGCCACTGAGAGACTGTTAGTGGGCTCTGCCTCCAGCTCCCCTGCTCTAGCTCTTCTTTTCTGTCCTCTCATTGCCCCATTAAGTCTTCCTATTTTAAATCACTGTGGTGGAAGCTGGCTTAAAAAAATGCAATGCCATCCACAGTGCACACATAATGTCCACGGGACTCTCCTTACCATAATCATCACTTCAGTTCTGGAGAGTAGCCTTGAACCAGGCCTTGTTGGATCCCTATGGCCATTTTGCATACTCTGGCTTCCAGGTAACAGTAATGCAGTTCTTGAAGAAAACTTGTTTACATGACTTCAAATTTTGCTAAGTTCCCCTTAAATATGTACTCATAAAAGGGTAGGGAAGAGTAGTGGTTTTAATGAGGTCCTCTGTTTTACTTCCTGCTTTCTATAGAGGGAAAACCATTTCCATTCAAACCATTGCATATGACTACCCCAAACAAACACCTCCCCCTCTCTGGGAAAAATCCCACAGAAAACTGTGGTAATTGCTCCAAATATGGAGCTTTATATGCAAAGTCGTTATGACATTCAGAGAGCTGGGACGAACAGCAACAGGGCTGTGCTTCTGGAAAGATGAAGCCAATTTCAGAATTCAATTTTCAAAAGGAAATGCCATGTTTGTTTCATGTCAACTTCTGCTTCAGATCAGAACGAGACAGAAAAAAAAATGAACAAAGCTGAAACTGTTGGACTGGCTGGCTATTTGCAAGCAGAGCAGAGGGCAGATGGAAAGTCTTTCTGTTGACTGGAGCCCCGTTTTGTCTGCCCCCCGCCCCCGGTCACCCTGGAAAGCAGCTGAGCAAACCTCAGTCTTGTTGAATGAGATTTAACACATACGCACACTTCCAAATGTTTATATAAATAACATGATTTTAAAAATACAGACTGGCTGTCATGCAGACAGGTGGTCTGGCTGCCTTAGCAGTTTCGATACAGGCTTTCTGCCCATTTGGCAGAAGCCTAGCCTCCCCTCTCCTTCCCTCCCAATCATCCTTGAGAGACAATAACACTGCAGTCACATTTGCACATGTGACCCTCATGCTGATGCAATCTTTCATTAAAGTAAGAGAATTCTGAAAGAAGGCGCATGGCATGTTGTAGATAAGAAGCGGTCTTTGGAGTATAAATGTGGATGAGTGTCAAAACTACCCAAACTGATACAGCTCTCTGCGGTTACATTTGCACTTATACATTATTGTTCCCAGCTACCTTGTATGCACATAAAATCAGTGAATGAAAACACACAGCCAGGGTCTGAGGACATGCTCAGTGCCTGGTGCTTAGCCTCAGGACCTGAAGCTGGCTGGCCAGTCTAGCTCAAACATCAAGCTCTGGGTTCAGTAGAAACCCTTACTCAAAAATAAAATGGAATGTCATCAAGGAAGATATCCCACATCAACCTGGGCCTCCACAGACAGAGGAATGGGTGTGTGCCTCTCCACATACCCATACACATACCACAAACGTAACAAGAAATACAACTATATACTCATCTTGTGTATGCATGCACACAAGAATGTACTAAACACAAGAGATCAATTCTAAATGGGTTATTTTTTCCTATATCTAGATTCCTTACCAAAGACCATTTTTCTCACTGATATCTAGTAAGAAGCATTTGATTTTTGTATTTGCTGGTCATCAGCCCATCACATTACTTTGTGTTCCCCTTACTGGTTAGCTATATGTGTATCTGCTGTACATTCAGATACTCAAGAGCACATGGTGACAAGGCTGAGTTCATTCAGTGACGGCAGAAGCCTTGTTCTCTTAGTCTCTTCATTTTTCAACTAACCAGGGAAAGGAAAGATACACCTGCATTCAATGTGTTCTATCAATCAATACAAAGTTCTTACTGTGAGGCAGGCCCTGCCCTTTGGTGCTGAATGACATGCAGGTGTCCAGGGGTCAGAAAAGCCTGCTTCTCTTCAGAGGTGTTCAGCCAAATACACACATGCAGGACTGTCCACTCATGTCCTAATGGGAAGCAGAGACACATGGATCTGAAAGACTGCAGGGAGAATAACGAATTATCAAGAAAAAAAATGAAT
The DNA here is from genome assembly GCA_902729485.2 of Mus minutoides. NCBI lineage: Eukaryota > Metazoa > Chordata > Mammalia > Rodentia > Muridae > Mus > Mus minutoides. The sequence goes on from LR749950.1 coordinate 720,942, forward strand.
GCAAACAGAATAAAATGAAGATGTGACCAGCAACAATTTTACCATGAGAAAGTAAATCATTGTATAATACATTATGTAATATTGAGATTATTTTATATTTCACACTTTGCAGCTAAATATACTTTTACTATTAAAAAAGGTTACTGTCATGACTCTGAGGGTTATGGTTGGAGGTTGGATTCTCTCTCTCTCTCTCTGTCTCTCTCTCTCTCTCTCTCTCTCTCTCTCTCTCTCTCTCTCTTTCCCCCACTACCAATACCACACATACACACCCCCACTCAGGCACAGCTGCACATTAATTCAACCAAATTAAACTGCTAGGATGAAATACCACCAAAATGCAGTAAGAAGTGTAATTTTACTGAAATAAGTATGTAACTTTATTTAAAAAAAAAAAAGAAACTACCAAGTGTCCATCAAAAGGTGAAAGAAAATATTACATTAAGATGAAAAAAGAGGTCTTTTAGGAGAAGGCTGAAATAGCACTTCTTTTTGAAATGGCATATGGAGGCTTTCCAACACAGGAAAGACGGTGACTTTTTCTTAATACTTGTCTTGTTTTATGTTCACAGCAGAAGGGATATGTTTATACATAAGGTCATGGCCAAGAAATGAGTTCTTCCTTGGAGCCAGGTGCACTCATCTTTCCCTATTTCTCTCTCTCTCTCTCTCTCTCTCTCTCTCTCTCTCTCTCTCTCTCTCTCTCTCTCTTTAATTTTTACTTTTCTTTATTTTTTTTTTACACTCCAGATTCTATTCCCTCCACCCCCAGTCCAACCTCCAACTGTTCCACATCCCATGCCTCCTTCCCACCCTGTCTCCTCAAGGATGTCCCCACCTCACCCCACCCTACCTGGCCTCTAAGCTCCCTGGGCCTCCAGTCTCTTGAGGGTTAGGTGCTTCATTTCTGATTGAACAGACTCAGCAGACCTCTGCTGTATGTGTGTTGGGGGCCTCATATCAGCTGGTGTTTGCTGCCTGGTTGGTGGTCCACTGTTGAGAGATCTTAGGGGTCCAGATTAATTGAGACTGCTGGTCCTCCTACAGTGTTGCCTTCCTCAGCTTCTTTCAGCCTTTCCTTAATTCAACCACAAGGGTCAGCAGCTTCTATCCATTGGTTGGGTGGAAATACCTGCATGTGACTCTTTCAGCTGCTTGTTGGGTCTTCTGAAGTGCGGTCATGCTAGGTACCTTTTGGTGAGCACTCCATAACCTCACTACAAGGCCTTGGAACCACCCCTTGAACTGTACCCCATTTTGAGCCTGTCACTAGACCTTCTTTTCCTCTCCATTCCATCCCTGTAGTTCATGCATGTCCTTTTGGGTCTGAGTTACCTCACTCATGATGATATTTTCTAGTACCATCCATTTGCCTGCACAAATCAGGATGTCCTCATTCTTAATAGCTGAGTGGTAGTCTACTGTGTAAATGAACCACATTTACTAGAGCTACTCTTCTGTCATGGGACATCTGGGTTGTTTCCAGCTTCTATCTATAGCAAATAAGGGTGCTATGAACATAGGGGAACATGTGCCCCTGTGGCATGGTGAGGCATCTTTTGCGTATGTTCCCAAGAGTGGTATAGCTGGGTCTTCAGGTAGATCTATTTCCAATTTTCTGAGGAACCTCCAGATTGATTTCCAGAGTATCATTTTTCATCTAGTCTATCTTACTTCCTTCTAGAAAAACAAGTAACTCAGAGCAGACTTTAAATTACTTCTCCTGGAAAAAGACACTTATTTTCAAGATACAGAAATGAACTGGAGGGGTGGGGTGGGGGGAGGTCAGTTTTAAAATCTGTTCTCAGTTGCTTTTCCTTCACCCTAATGGAAGCAAAAGAAAGTATAGATTTAATAGCACACATGTTTTGTTTTGTTTTTTTCATTCTGAAGAATGACTTACTCAAGGGCTGAATAATTAGAAAATGGATGATCTCTCTGGCCTTGCTGAACTCTATACACAGAAGTAAAAATGAAAAGTTTCAGATACATAGCATACAATGAGATTCTTGGGGAAAGTGAAGTACAGTCTCCACTGAAATTAGTCTCATGGCAATTAAGAGACTGTTTGTTGGAGCATTAACAGCCTCAGGCAAGCTCAACAAACCCATCTTTCCTTGGCTGCTGGTAATGACAGATTTCACAGGGAGTATTATTTAACTAAGAATAATTTGAAAGAGCAGTTCATCTGAGAAACTACATTTACTTACTAGAAACACTAAGTAACGGTAAGTGGAAAAGACATGCAATTTGTTAGCTTTTTACATTATCTTTCTGAAATACCTCAGTAGCTTATGGATGTCTGCACTAGATTATTTTCAACTGTCTCTGAGGTGATCATGTCCAAAGACCTTTATCCCTTACTGTACAATGCTGTGAATAGCCCTTAGCAGTTGGCTTCAGTTAAGAAATCCCCTAGGGCTTCAACTGTTCATGGCCAGCATCTTTTGTTTGCCCCCTCTCTAGACAAGGCAAACTGCCAGCTCCCTTTGCTTGGATACCCTGCTCCCTCCCACCTCCATCCATCAATGGCTGCTGATCACCTCCCAGATGTGATGTCTTTTGTCCTAGCTCTTCTCTCAAATCTGTAACGGTATATCAGCTATTTGGTGGCTAGCCGGGTCTTACCCAAAATCCCTACCCAGAGAGAAGCACTCCGACTCAATGACATTGGCAGTAGGGAAGCAAAACCTGCCCCCTTAGACTTTCTGGACTAAATTTATTGCATCCACAAGCCTCTTTTAGAGTTGATTATAATTTAAAGACTGATCTCAAACTGGCAAGGAGAGGACTACTCTAAACTGTTCTGACATCCACTGGGAGCTGGCATCAGGAGGTGAACTCCACAATCCAGAAGCAAGCTTGGGAAAAATTTAAAAAAAAATAGAATTCGTTCACCCCATGGAAGTTGGAGAAAAGTAAGTTATTCACCCTTTCGTCACTCATCTGTAATTTCTATGGCAAAATTCACAAACTGGTCAAGGTTAGTTACTAAAATATAGATTTTCTTGAGAAACAAATGTGTCCATTTAGTTCCCTAGGAAGTCATATAAAGCTATTTAAAAGAGAAATTTAAAATTATTATTGAGGAGCTGTTAACTGTGGTCATAGGCTCTAAGACAATCTTTATTCTGACTTGATTAGTGATTGACAAGAATTGAGTTGGATATGAATGTGATTGTTAACCAAAATATTTTCTCCAAGGATTCCGAAGACTAGCCTAAAATCCCACCAGTCAGGCCATGCTTTTATTTAAGTGCAGATTAAGGTTGGGCTAAATACACAGAGAACATGGACCACCACAGTGGATTAAAATTGAGTGCAGAAGCAAAGAAATTTTCTCTTTGATTCTTTTGAGTCCAAAGTAGCTTTCACTCAAACAATATCAAAGACATCTGATTAAACACTTCTCCCAGCAGGGTTTTATGGTAAGGCATACTTTATCATACAGAGTGCAACCAGACTGAGGTAATGTAGAATCAGCCAGTGAGCGCCTTATTTATTTTGAAACAACTTGTGGAAATAGGTTTTTACCTCTTTCTTTAATTCTAATCTGAATCCTCTAAACAATTCCATTACTTAAATTGACAGGTCAGATTGGAAACCATTCGACATATCAGGGCAGATGTTATGTTAATAAGGCTTTCATTTTTCTTCACTGATTAAGCGCTGTTTACTGTTAACACTTAGCAGAGAAACGCTTGTAAAATCCTTTTCCCTGAGGTGGATTAAGGGGTTTCATTCTTATTAAATGGTTCTTAGCCTTATAGTCTAATAATAAACACTGAGTTTATGTCAATTTCCTCTGTTGATGCCTTACTAAAGAAGATGGGAAGGACCATAAGAAAACAAGATAATGAATGCAGCTTTGTATATTTTCTATCCCAGAGAAACCCAGTTCCTTTACTAACATAATAATGTATAAGAATTCCACTGCCAGTGCAGCTCCCACTAGTAACATCTGAACCTCCATATATCACTATTATATGGTATTTAAATATCAGAAGGGGAGAAAATGCCAGCATCAAAGCAGGGGGAGCTGGCTGTAATTCCCTAATAACAACCACTGTTCCACACCAAGGAGCTAGCGATTCTGGCCTTTCACTTCTGTGGTGTGCAAACTCTCTTCAATCAGCAGGTTGTTAGGGAAAGGTTTTTTTTTGGTTTTGGTTTTTTTTTTTTTTTCTGATTAACTGACACTTTACAGCAAGAGTAGAACTAATTGGGACTGCACTTTTTAAAAAGACAGATAATTCTTTTTTTCTGCATGCTTGAAATTCAACATCTCTCCTGAGAAAATATAAGTGTAATGTTATCAGTGTTAACTGCTAGGAGGACACCCTTGGATTCTAAGGTTTGTGGAGTACCTGAGGGCTCTGTGTTTCCAGAACACTCACCTGTGACAGGTCATCACTTCTGTTGGTGGAAAACATCTTCCCTGTAGTCAGTGCAGCAATTGTCACGCCCAGCCAGGAAAAGCAGGAGGGTCCATCATCTCTGCAGTCACCAGTCCCTGTTTACAGGTCACAGTCAGGAATCTCTAGTCTTCTAAATCCCCACTGCTCTTATAAGGTTGTAGTCCTTCTTGTAGCCTAAGCTTTGTCTGTCTTCTGTAATGCTGTTTTTAAAACATGTGCATGTCACTGAGTTGTACTTCCACCTTTCTCTCCTTTCCTGGGTTGCTTGGGTTCCATGACCAGGGCTTCAAGCTCCTTCCTTCCCCAAACCCAGGTAAATTACAGTGTTGAGAGACGGGCACAGTAGTGAGCATCCCACTCCCAGGATCTCACTACTAGTCTCCAAAATGCATCTCTTCCAATACTGCCACAGAAGCGCCAAGAGCTTCTCTGAAATGACAATCTATATTGCTAAATTACTCTTCACTTTGTATTTAATTCTTCCCAAGTTTTATTGAATTCTTGGTTGGTGCTGATACCCTGCTAATTCTTAGAATGTGGAGGTGCCCAATGTTGTCCTCAAGGAATTCACAGGCTAGTAAATCACACATGTGAGCATGCTCAGATAAGGGACAGAATGTCATAACATACAGAAGATAGGCCTGAGGATAAACAAATGTTCCTTGGAAGAGATGTTGCTGAGAAAGGAGGGGGTTGGGCAAGCATTTATGTTTAAGCAAATGTATGGAGGCACTAAAATAATATCATGCATGGGAGACCCTCCCCATGACACAGGAAGAGAGTACAGGAAGGACAGGAGATGAGAGACAATGGCTGATTCCAGGAGTCACATTGCTGGGTTCTTTTATTGCCAGTCACAGAATACAGGTTTTAGCAGCCATGAAATGAAAAGCTGGCATGGTATTCCTTCCTCATGTCTGTCACAACACAAACAGAAATTAGACCAATCTAATATACATACTTTCTACATTAAGACCAGTTTATACTTAAAAGATGGTTTTGCTTTCCAAGGTTAACACCACCACTGGGAATAAAAGCAGCCCAGAAAATGAGGACATTTAACAATCACTACTCCTGGAATTTATTATCTGATACTTTCAAAGACAAGTTACAATTGCAGCCTATAGGTCAAACATTAATTTTTCATGTTCATATTGCTGGATATGTTTTGGGGACCTACCCAAGACAGTGATATCAAGGGAAAGAAAACACTGAATCTTAGGTTTGTTATTAATTTCATTCTGTTGCTATAAGAAATATGGAGGAGATCTTAAAGTAATATGGGGGGAAGATTTATTTAGCTTGCATTTCCAGTGACAGTCTATTAGGACAATCAGGATAGCAACTCAAGCACTAACCTGAAGCAGAAACCATGGAGGATTTCTACTAACTGACCAACTCAAATTCATGCTCCCATAACCACCCATCTGATTGAGGAATGATGCCACCCACTGTGGGCTGGACTCTTCAACATTAATTAACAGTGAAGTCAATCCCTCTCAGAAGTGCCCACAGACAAAGCAGATAAGGACAATTACTAAGTTGAGACTACTTTTCATATGATTCTAGGCAGTGTCAACTTAACAGTTAGTGAGAACTAGGACTTTGGAGTTACAGTGTTATTATATGTTATTATTATGTTGTTGTTGTTATTATTAACATTGGAGTTATTACCTTCTGTGACTATTATTAGGCTCTGCATATAATGATCACTATTAATCTTGGACCAGTTAAGACTAACATAATGAATCACTATATTATTTTACCATGAAGTGTTTCTACAAGATAGTTTCCTAGCCTCTCACAAAACTATCAAGTGGTTAACTTTTTATTCCTCCATCTGAAGGTTATGACAACAGTATGTTAAGAAGTTGATAAAAATGACATTCAAAACAATTTAGAAACCAATTTTAACCTTCTTTCAAAGATCAAATTGCCCATCAGATTTCTTTTAAATCATCTATTGTTATATGTCTTGGCTGTTCTCATTCCTTACTATAATAAGAAGCCTAAAAGAAACACTGGTTTAGGTAATATAGGTATCAAAAGTAATTCTTTAGGATCAATTATATAGCCATTCAAAAGCCATGATATATACTGCAAAATTATCTTCTAAAAAGTTCATACAAACCTGGAATGCTATGTAAATGATATGAGGAACATACAATACATATATTCAACATACATATAGTCAACAATGCTAGTTAGCTTATCTTTAATGTTTGCTAGATTAGCAGGTTGAAATTTTATGTTGCTGCTTGTATTCAGCATTTAGTATTTGTGAAAATCAAATATATTTCCTATACATTGACCATCTCATATTATCTATGAATTTTTGGCTTGTCATTTGTCTTTTCTCTATTTATCCAACCCAGTACTATACGATAATATTCTCCAACATCTTAGTATTATAAAAATAATATTTACTTCACTTACACATTCTCTTAATGGTTTGGGGGTTGTTTGTTTGTTTGTTTTTGTGTTGTTATTGTTGTTGTTCATTGGGGGGTGTTTTTGTACTCTACTGACCTGCATGTGTACTTTGTCCCTTTTAACTATTTAGTATGTGAGGAACAAGTGTACATCTAATGACTACTTGATAATGTTTATTTAACCTATAGATAATCAGTACAGGTAATGGCATCTTTCATGCCATACAGATTAAGATGAAGCTTAAAACAATGCTGTAGCAGAACTTGAAGAAACTTTGGAACTAGTCAAGAAGGGTAAGGTTGTAGAAGCAACATCTACATTATTGACCCTAAAAAGTCACAACTGAAAGATACCCTGGAAGGCAGCCAGATGGCTCAGGGAGCAAAGGTGTTGGGTGCCTCATGACCTGAGTTCAACTGCTAGAATTCATGATGGAGGAGAAAGTTGACTCCTGTATGTTATTCTCTGCTCTCCATACATGTGCTGGTCTACACAAGGGTGAAAGCACACGCACCTACCCACATGTGCACGCATACACATACACGCATGTGCACACACGTGTGCACACATACACAGAAAGATTTAAAATAAAACAAAATGGAAATGGACGAATATAATAGTTTGAAGCTTCTGAAGGAACCCAGCCATTAAAACCTAAATAAGATTGATCTAATGTTTATTTTGAATTTAGAAACGATTAAAAGTAGGTACTGAACCCAAATAAGTACTAAGACACGGAATATGTTTAGTTAATATTGTTTAGTTGGAAGCTCCTTTTTTTACTAGTCAGTGTTTTAGTTCTTATATCAAGATGTCCTCTAAATCTCAATTTCCAGATATAACTGGATGTCAACTCATAGTTACCACGTGATACTACCAATAATTATCACCTAATCTTAGGTTCTTGTTATTTTCCCAATCCCAGTTCTCATGTGGGATTCCCAAGCATTTCTGAAACAGTCTTTAAGCTTCCTGAGATACTGTCATTCCAGATCTCTTCTTCCACTGAAGTATTGACACATTTCTGATCAGAAACCAGGATCTCAGTGGTGAAAATTCTCTATTTCCTTTCTTTGTACTAATGTTCCATGGCCTTTGGTTACCTATGCCCCTTAAGATGTGCAGTAATATGTCCTGGTAAGAACTCCTAATAAGACTGGGCGAGTAGCCCAGGAGTGCCTAGCAAGTGCAAGGACCTGGGATCCATAACCAGATCTGCAAAATAAATGACTGAATACATAAAAGAATTTTAAAATTGAACATGGACAATATAAATTATATCATATTAAAAACTCGAAGGGAAAAATAATACCAAGGTGTTAAATACATTTTTTACAAATAAAAATATTTATTGGTACTCAGGACTTTTTTTTCACATTTTTTCTTAGATATTTTCTTCATTTACATTTCAAGTGCTATCCCATAAGTCCCCTATACCCTCTCCTCACCCTGCTCCCCTACCCACCCACTCCCACTTCTTGACCCTGGCATTCCCCTGTACTGGGGCATATAAACATTGCTAGACCAAGGGACCTTTCTTCCCAAATAATGGCCAATTAGGCCATCTTCTAATACATATGCAGCTAGAGACATGAGCTCTGGGGGGTTCTGATTAGTTCATATTGTTGTTCCATCTATAGGGTTGCAGACCCCTACAGCTCTTGGGTACTCTCTCTAGCTCCTATATTGGGGACCCTGTGTTCTGCCCTATAGATGACAGTGAGCATCCACTTCTGTATTTGTCAGGGACTGTCAAAGCCTCACAGGAGACAGCTATATCAGGGTCCTTTCAGCAATATCCTGCTGGTGTATGCAGTAGTGTCTGCATTTGGTGGCTGATTATGTGTTAGACCACATGGGTGGGGCATTATCTGGATGGTCCATCCTTTCATCTTATCTCCAAACTTTGTCTCTGCACCTCCTTCCATGGATATTTTATTCCCTGTTCTAGGGAGGAATGAAGTATCCATGTGTTGGTCTTTCTTGATCTTCTTGTGTTTTGGAAATTGTATCTTGGGTATTCTAGGTTTCTGGGCTAATATCCAGTTATCAGTGAGTGCATATCAAGTGACTACTTTTGTGATTGGGTTACCTCACTCAGGATGATATCCTCCAGATACATCCATTTGCTCAAGAATTTCATAAATTCAGTGTTTTCAATAGCTGAGTAGTACTCCATTGTGTAAATGTCCCACATTTTCTGTATCCATTCCTCTGTTAAGGGACAACTGGGTTCTTTCCAGCTTCTGGCTATTATAAATAAGGCTGCTATGAACATAGTGGAGCATGTGTCCTTGTTACCAGTTGGAACATCTTCTGGGTATATGCCCAGTAGAGGTATTGCTGGATCTTTCGGTAGGTACTCAGGATTTTGTTTGTGCCCAATATTGTACTGTCAATGGTACATACATAAAGGGTATTACCTTTGTCTCCAAAATTATGTAATGTGGATATAAGACAGAGCATTTATTATAATACAAAACAAAGCTGTGAGGGAGACAATACAAAGAACTTTAAGATACCAGAGAGGAAAACATACAGGGAAGAAATAATTTTAAAATTATAATAATCATCTATAAGATTAGGTCAAGATAACCTTCAACAACCTTTTAAAGGTTATTATCCTCATTCCAAGCTTATAACATTAAGAAATCTGTCTGACTCATACTTTGAGTGGCAGAATTATTTTACCTGGTGTCAAAGCAAGATTTTAGAATATATGTCATGTTCCATGAGAATTTTTTAAAGGCATACATTGGAATTTTTTTTTATTTTCCCTCAAATAGAAAATAAAATAAAATAAACCACCAATTAAAGCTTTGTTCTTGATTCGTTCATATTTTATTTAAAATTTTATGACGTGTGTGTGTGTGTGTGTGTGTGTGTGTGTGTGTGTGTGTGTGTGTATGTGTGTGCACTCCCAAGTGTGGGCATACATATGAATGCCATAGCTCAAAAGTTGAAGTCAGAGAGCAGCCTATGCTAGGGGAGTCTGCTCTTTCTCCTTTTGGGTTTAGGATTACCCAACTCAAGTTGTACGGCTTAGTGCCAAGCAGCTTGACCAACCGAGCCACCTTTAACCTTTCATTTCATACTCTTAGGGAGTCGATTGGTTTTTTTTTGTTTGTTTGTTTGTTTTGTTTTGTATTTTCTTGGCAAGATCCCCAGTTGTATCTGTGTCATTTCTTGTACACTAAAGGAATGGGAGCTAAATACTCACAGTATGAGAGAGAAAACATACAGAAGGAACAGCATTGAACATAGGCAAGTTCAAAGTTGTGGTTAAGGAGAAGCTAAAGTTTCAGCAGTGTAAATGGCCACATTACCACCTCGCCAGCAAGAACGGACGTGGCCACTAGAATCCTTCTGCAAGCATACCTTTATTTCATCATGCGGAGAAAGAGGGTGAGCCCAAAATGGGTCCCGCTTAAATACACCACAGTGTGACATGTGTCGTCAGGATTGGCTGACTGCCCATTACCTCAAGTTATGCCCCGGGATGGGCGGTGATTTACATGACTTTGTCACAAGTGCATGCGCACTGAACTTATTTGCTTGTCCCAGGCTGGGGGTGGTGACAGGATGTCGGCGCCAACTTGGAATGGCAGCAGAACCAGCTCGGGCGCGGCTCTCTACACAGCAGAGCAGAAGCCATTTGGCACACACAGCCTGAGCTGTGGGAAGCTGGGTCACAGCGAGACCTCAGTGAGGGCCAAGGTGTGCTCTATGAGAAAAGAGCTCACATTCTTTATGCCCAAAGCTGCTTTGAAGTTTTGAACTAAAAAGAGAAAGAAAGTTCTTGCCTCTTAAAATAATCAGGCAAGAGATGATGAATCTTTTATTCTGAAGTCAAGTCCAAATTTATTACCTTATCTCTAATGAATGCTTCCTCTCCACTTCCTGCCACCACCCAGCACAGTCAGAGGCCACTGTTAGCCCTTTTCTCCCACACTGGCCTTTAGTAGAAAAGCCCTGAAGATGCTGTCCATATCTCACCTGGCTTTCCTCCAGCAGGACCTTTGCCTAAAGATGTCCTCCCCAATTTCTCTTGGCCTCTTAGCTAGTTCCCTTGCACCCCGCCAGCAGCCTTTCTACAGATTTGCTCACTGTAATGTTGGCATGTCAGAACCTTGGCTTGTTCACTATAAACAGTTACATGTGTTGGAAACTCATCAATCCATTTCCAGCTGAAGTAGCTTGAGTCTGATTTCCTGCGGCATATCTCATTATTTCCCACCTAGGTTATTTGTCCAAGTATGCTGTAGTGAGCATCTTTGTGTGTGTGCGTGTGGGTATTCTTGTATATGCATGTGGGTTCATATTGGAGGCCAAAGGTCAATGTCAGGGGTCCTTCTCAATTGCTCTCCACTTTATTTACTGAAGCAAGGTATCTCACTGAACTTGACATTCACAATCCAGCTAGCCTAGCCAGCCAGCTTACTCCAGGAAACCTGTCTTTACCTCCTGGGCACTATGAATACAGTCAGGCTGCTGTGTCTATGGAGCATGTATGCGGATTCCGAGGATCTGGATACCTCAAGATTGCATGGCAAATGTTCTACCTACAGAGACATCTCCCCGGTACTTCATTACTTCCTGAAATGGACTCTGCTCTCTAAGATACTATACTACTCTTCTCCCTAGCAAGCTCTTGATACGTTAAACACTGAAATATCTACCTCTGTCCTTCAAGATCCAGTTTATAGACATCCTTACACCTTCTCACAGAAATTATATCTCCCTCTCTGATAGGCCAAGAATTTTACATCCAAGGGCCTGTGACACACACCCTGTGATACAGTCTGTGGTGGCCTGAGCATGCATGAACTCCCTCCTGAGGAAGGATCGCAGCTCATCTTTTTCCTAGCTGTGGATCACCAGCAATGTCCATTACAGACCTGTGAAATTGTTTTACAATTCCCTGCATACCACACTCGGGTACTTTGCAGAAATAAAAACTTTCCACAGAATGCTTGAAATGACAAGATGACTGTAAATGCAATAACACAGCCTGGCTTAGAATGAGCACTCCCTGACTCTACGTGTTGTTCATGCTGCCAGGGACAGCTGCAACATTGTCATGGCTGCTAATAATGCTACTATGTCAATGCTTATCCTGACTAATGTTCCTTCCACGAGCATTAATGGCAACCTCTCCTCTTACGCTGTAAACTTCCTAAAGGAAACAAAGCCAACCCACATTTATTAAGCACCTGTGGTTTTCAGGCACAAGCTTAACCATCTTCTCAGACACTGTAGTAGGAACATCATACATGTTTTCCTAGTTCAAATACATAAAATAGCTTTTGACCATCTCACCCATATGTGACAGGCTCAAGTATTTTGCATTACTCAAAATTATACAAATATTAAGCTGTGAATCAGACTTTTTTCTAGGTAGTCGTTCATCCTCTGATTAAATATATTTGATAGTAAAGCCTTATGTCTTAATCTTATATTAAATGTGGTAGCACTTGCCTGTATCTCCAGCACTCAGAATTCTTCTGATCTTCCAGGAGTACCAGCTACACTTAGGGTCCATAGAGAGACTCTCTCCCAAAAGGCAACAAACTTCATTTAGATAACAGATTTATCTGTGCTCCAAATTCTTCTCCCTACAGGTAAATTGTTATGGCCCCTCCTAGTTAACTTTAACTGTCAACTTGGCACAGCCTAGAGTCACCTGAGAAGTGTGTTTCAATGAGGGACTGCCCAAATCAACTTGGTCTGTGAAACTGTCTATGGAGGACTATTGTGATAGTTACGTGATGTAGAAGGCCCACTGTGAGCAGTACCATTCCCTGGGTAGGTAGGCTTGAGCTGCATATAAAAGTTAGCTTTTATATGCACCAGCCTGCAAGATAGCCAGCAAGCAGCAACCACCATCTCTTCTGCTTTTGGCTGAGAAATGAGTTCCTTGATTGGAAATAATGCTTTGTGAAACAGTAAGTAAGACTTCTGCTAAGATTCTGCTTGAGTTTTGACTTCCAACAAAAATGTACTATCACCATAGGGTGAAAGAAACTCGTTCCCCTACTAAGTGTCTTTGGGTCATGATATTTGTTATAGCTGTATGATGAAACAAAGTGTTCTCAAAGGCAAATGGCAGATAAAAGCACTGAGTAGGTCTGTAGCTTGCAACTTCTTTCTTTGTTTTTTTACTTTATTTCAGACTTTCTCATTATGACTATGTAGACCAGGCTGGCCCTAAACCTGTGGCAATTCCCCTCCAGCCTGCACCTCCCAGAGTCCTGGGATTACTGGCAGGTACATCACAACTGTCCTCAATTCCTTCTCAAAGAACTTTCTTAAGGAATTATGTTTTTAAATATTTTAAATACATGCTTTAATGAACAATGACAAATGTAACACAACTATAGTAAATGTTTAATAAGATGAGACATTGTTGAGCATGTGGGACAATCCTCAGGAATGAAAAGTGATCATTCTTGTCTGACTGTAGTCAGAGAAATTGCCCATGGACTGAGCTGCAATTCCAGTAGCTTGATTACAAGTGAAAAGCGAAGGACGGGAGGGTAAATCAGGTAAGGACGGGAGGGTAAATCAGGTCAAAGCTTTCCTTACTTCTCGAGGAGTAAAGCGTTTACTAGAGACTTTGTGTGGAAGGACCACTGGTAGTCTATTTGCTGGTCTTGGAGGCACTGAAAGGAGAGAAAGGTAACCTCAACTGTGAACACTGTTTACAGTGGAGACGGAAAAACTGAGGGGCTTGGACAGGGACACTTGCAGTGAGATCCAACAGTGGGAGTGTCTATCTACATGACAAAGGAACAGGAGGAGGAGCTAGAAGGTCAGTGTGGTTTCACAGTGGAGCCAAATACACTTTTCTTTTTTAATTTTTTATTTAATTATTTATGAATATTTCATTAGATATTTTCTCCATTTAAATTTTATATTTTTATTAGATATTTTCTTTATTTACATTTCAAATGCTATCCTGAAAGTTCCCTCCCCACCCAGTCCTGCTCCCCTAACCTACCCACTCACTCCCACTTCTTGGCCCTGGCATTCCCCTGTACTGGGGCTAAATACAGCTCTTAATTACATAATTCAAGCTTGCTGCTGTTTTATTTCTCTATTTCTATTGCACACACACACACACACACACACACACACACACACATTGACAAATAGATCCTCATCTTCATATAGTTATGCAAAATCAGAGCCAGTTCTAAACTTCAGTTAAACTCTCCATTGCTTTCTCACTACAACATCAACCCCATATGCAAGTGAACTTTACAGTTGCATTTGCATAGACTACTTGGGCTGTAGGGAAGACAGGGAGAGCAGAAGCTGGAAAACAAAGAGAACTGGCAAACCTCTGAACCAACAGCATGAGAATTCATGTATTATGTAACCAAAATTAGAAAAAGCAAGAATGCTGCCCACTCACCCAGAAAAATCTCTGGGGAAATTAGGTATCCTCTTGTTTCTTGTTCGGTTCTGTTTTTTTAAATGCCACAGTCCTTCAATTCTGTATACACTATCAGTTAACCAACCATTTCCTTGAGTGGTAAAGGAGACAAATATGGACACAAGAAATGTCCACACACTGGTATCCACTTCAGGGACATGAATTTGAGAAAATGCAGTGCTGTGGCACAGGTAAGACCTGTGTGGGGTAAGAACGGAACTAAAACTCCTGTGTTTAGCAGGGAAGTCCTGGATCCATTAAGAATTGAGGACCTCGCCCTCTAGAGCAACTGCACAAAACTCATATGAGCTCCTCAAGACTGACTGTAGCAGCAAGCATAGGGCCTCCGTGGGTCTGCTCCAGGGTCTCTATGTATAAGTTATAGCTCTCATTGTAGTATTTCTGTAAGAATCCTAGTATGCAAATGAGTGGGTCTTTAGTCCTTGTGCCTTCTCATGGAGTTGCTTTCCTTCTGTTGGGTTGCCTTGTTCAATTTCAGTATGGTAGGTTTTGTTTTATCTTACTATATTTTATTTTGTTATGTCCTGTGGTTCTCTCTCAGAAGCCTGTTCTTTTCTAATGAGAGACAGAAAGGGAGTAAATCAGGATGGGAGGGGTAGTGGGGAGGAACTGGAAGGAGTAAAACAAGGAGACGCTATAATGTAAAACATAATGAGAAATCCCTATTTTTTTAATAAAACGGGGTAAAGAGATGAGGGCCTTGGGAGCAAGGGATGTGGGGTGGGTTGGTGAATTCATAATCATGATGAAGTCTGGAGGTTTTACTTACCTGAAGACTGCTGGGAGAGAGAGGTATGAGTGAGTCCTCTGAAGGTAATGAAAGCACCTTCTGCTAAGAGCACTGTCTCTTCCTTTCATGATTCAAAATCATGCTATGGACCCTTCTCCAAATGGAGACCCAAGGAGGCAAAGAGATTCAGGAATATTCAAATGTGATTGGCAAAGTCACTGAAAATATTACCTTTGTGGTATTCTGTATGGGCTATTGTGTGCAAGCCATATGTGCTCAAATATACAATCACCGTATGAACATTTTAGTTATATACGTCCCTGTGACCACACATGTCATTCTCTAGAAGTCCTGTAGTTTATCCTGAAGGAGTCTGACTCCTATGCCTCACAAGAGACCTTTGATGGAGACATGGAACAAGGTGAGATACAGAGCCACATTCTGACTTAATGTGGGGCACCTTATGGTATGCTGTCATGTTTCATTGTGACATCTAAGATTTCCACGAAATTTCTCTTTCCTTGTTTTCTTTGAAGTGCATTTTTGAAGGTCTTGATTAAAATCAGCCTGATTGCTGAAGAAGTACAGCAACATACAAACACTGATACTAAATGAGAAAAAAAAAGAAGGAAGGAGAGAGAGAGAAGGAGGAGGAGGAGAAGGAAGGAAGGAAGGAAGGAAGGAAGGAAGGAAGGAAGGAAGGAAGGAAGGAAGGAAGGAAGGAAGGAAGGGAAGGAAGGAAGGAAGGAAGGAGGGAAGGAAGGAAGGAAAGAAGGAAGGAAGGAAGGAAGGAAGGAAGGTAGGAAGGAAAGAAGGAAGGAAAGAAGGAAGGAAGGAAGGAAAGAAGGAAGGAAAAGGAAGGAAAGAAGGAAGGAAAGAAGGAAGGAAAAGGAAGAACATGATTTCTCCTAGGTATATTGGAGGAGGTTTATTGCAAATAAAAGGAAGAACATAGCCAAAGACAAAGACATATGGAAAGTCCAGCCTGAAAATGACCTTGAGCTTGGCTATGTGAGAAGGGAAGCAGAGAAAGGGGAGACCCAGGAGACTAAGAGAATATATGACAGACAAAAAGGTCAGGCAACAAAAATAGCTGGATTATATAGGGAAGGGCAACAGGAAGAACAGCCCAGCTCTTGGACTGGGGGAGTTTAGAGTAAGGCGCACCCTGTAACAGGCAGGGATTAGGGAATGTTGGGAGAACCTGGTGGCCAGGTCCACTTGGATACATTATATGGAAACCTCAGCCATTTGTTCTGGGTTTGAGAGCTAACATCCCAGTCTTTTGTTGATAAAAAATGATGGGGAGGGGAGAGACATAATCTTTTCTAAGACTACTTCCTGCTGGCATTGGGCATCATAGTTAGGATCCAAAGAAAGCTGGAATGTTAGCCAAGGCCACCCATTTCACTTGCTGTACAGGCTCTTCTTGATTATCTGGGGCAGGTCAATTTAGAATGATTTGTAAGGATGGACCACCTGGGGCTAGCTGCTTTGGAGCCACCTAGAAGGCAAAAGTTCAGACTGTTTGGAAATTCCATCACGAGTACCTAGGCTGGTGAGTTTGGAGCAGTTTGCGGTGTTTAGTTAGGTGGTCCTAGTAATTTGGAGAGTAGAGTCGCAAGGTCTGGGAAGAGAGAGAGGAATCTGTCTCTCAGGAAGAGGCAGATGAAAACACTTACGAGTACTTATCTGGAGTCCATTTGACCTGTAAGATGTGGATCCAAGTCAGCTCCCTGAAGTTGACTTTAATTTTTTTTTTATAAGTTTGCAAAGAGATAAAAGTTTTGGATGTGTTAGCAGCAGAGAGCACGGTCAACACAGACTTCAGTACTTCACTAAAGGCATCAGAGCAACAAAACAAGCACCCCCACCTTCCCACAGGGAGTCTCTAACAGTCTTTCGCAGAGACCCCATTTGAAGTTTTCTAAGCAGTTCCTCCATTTTCATGAAAAGCCCAGGAAAACTGGATAATGAGGAGAGAAATCAGAGGAAAACCATAAAGGCCCAGTTCATTTCAAGGAGAAAGCAGTAACCATCCTCCGTCTACATTTTAAATATCACAACGAATTTAAGTAACAAAATAAACAATTCACTGAGAACACACTTTGAGCACAACTTTAATTTCCTCCTACTGTGTTCATTACCAAGCTGTTTGCTTTCTTTCAGGAGACTAGGGGGTTGGGAACTTTTTATAAGATTCATTTAGCACAGAAGTCAATTTCCACTAATGTAGTCTTCACATGGCATGGGTATTCTCCCCAAAGCAGACCGGTGTATAGATATTCATGTCAGCATCTGCATTTACAGAAACAGTAATTAGCCTCAAACAAGTTATCTATTCATATCTGTAGGAAAAATATAAATGTGAGAACCATACCATCTATAATTGCAAATGGTTAGTAAGTCTAACATGAGTGGGTTTTTTCCCTTCTTTTGGAAAAAGCAACTCTTAACTATGATAAGAACAGTGTTACTATTGTACAGCGTGGCTTTTCATTTCTGAAAATTTAGGCAGGGTTGTTGCCTGTGTGTTTCACCCCCAGGAAGCAGAAACAGTTTGCTTTCCATCATTTGTCATTACCCAGGTTCCTAACACAGATTTTAGATGCATGGAAATCTTCATTGCTGAATCAGAGAGAGCCAGCCCAGGGTCTACTGCCTTTCACAGAATCGCAAAGAAGTCCACATGCCCTAAACAACCCAAACCACTTTTGTGCATATAAAGTGAAAGAAGAGAAAACAAGAACTTTACACTCATTTGTAGGAAGCCCACGTAGGCAAGAGAAGGAGGGAAAAGCTGAGGCAATTGAACTGCCTACGAAATATTCATCACAAAGTTTCTACAGAATTTTTTGAACTCTTCAGATCATACCTATAAGTAAGGACAGGAGAGCCTAATTGGCCATAATGCTTGTCTATTTATAAGAGCTGAGAGACTATAATGGTCACTACTTAAAATACCTCAACATTTCCTCAAATCTTGCTCTGTTCAGCAACTTTAGTCAGTGGGAAGAGAGTAGGGGCCTTTAAACACACACACACACACACACACACACACACACACACACGCACACACAAACGCACAGAGCAAAGTGCTCAAAAAATAAAAACAGAGAAAAATAAGAGTGCTAGAGAGAAATCTCATATGAAGCCCAGACATTACATTAGACAAAATGCACATGTATGCACACCTATAAAGCACATTCTATGTTGATAACTACAACCTATAAAAGAACTTTCTCCACTATTACAGATTTTTCTAGTAGCTGTCCCTTGACTAAGTATATTCATAAGGAAAAGCCATGAGTGGTTACTATAGAATTGGACTGAGCCAGAATCTTCTATCAAACAGTACTCAACACACATTAGAGATCTGTGGGATGATTTCATTACACACTCCTGTAGGATGTTGTTCCCAGTTGTATCCATGAAACACGTTTGATGTTTGTCTTTATTATTTTCACATATGCCCCTGGCAATTTATGTGATTCTCCAAAATCCAGTGGTTACTTTTGCTATTAACCTTCATTACCCCATCATATTCCCATGCGAGTCCTGTGGAGTAGACAGGAGAATTACTGTCCTTACTTAACAGATGAGGAAAGTCAATATGGGAGCCATCCACAGAGTCAACCAGCAGAACTCCAATCACAATCTTGATGACATGTGGTAGAAAGTCAGGGGTAAAGATAGAAACAGAGAACAAACTGTCTAAGTTAATCAGTTGCACTTGTGGAAATTTGTGTGTTGATAATACATAGAGCATCCATCCCCTTGTGGATTGCCAAGCATGGTAATCTACCTACCAATTTTGTGGGGTGATACTCTCTATTTCACCTTATATTTCCCGAAGAAAGCACATTTGTGTCTCATCAATTCATCTCCCATATTAAGGTTCCTCCTTCTAAAACACCTCCCCTTAGGAAGGGACTTCTACCAAAAAAAAAAAAAAGGATTATATGTTTCTGTTAGTGAAGCCATAAAGAGAAAGAACTGCTGCTGTCTGGAAACTTACCTACCAATACCACAAACAAGTCAGCCTAAAGAAGGCACACCTAAATAAGGCCTGGGCTTTCCTTAAGACATAATCTGTAGATCAGAGCTCTGAAGAGGCATGGCCTCTCTACTGTTATGTTATAAACCAGTTTCCTCAGACTTCCCTCTCTGCCAGCTCCAGTGATACGACTTGTCACAAAGTGAAATAACGCTATATGAGTGATTATGATATTTGTAAATATTTTCATGCATCTCACTAGGGAGAATTAGGGAGAATGCTAAACCTTCTTCTGGAGAATACAAGTGGAAGGCAGGACCTGAGTTAGCATCCATGCATCATCTGTTCCAAGCCACTTTCAAAGCAAAGGTCACTATTTAGTAGAACAGATCTGAACATCTCAGGTGCACACATTCATTCCAAGGCACAGCAGCAGTTCTGCAAGTTAGCAGGGAAAATACTAAGTGCCCAGAAAACACTTCCACTGCTCTGATGAGTAGCCTGAGTGCAAGGCTATCTCATCAAATCCAGGCATGGAAAGGAAGAAAAGGTTGATGAGGTCACAGCCAAGAAGTGAGGTCACAGGTTAAATCTGACTCCGCAGTCACAGAAGAAGTGTGACTGATGAAAAGGTGTTTCCCAAGTAGACGTTAATGTTCCTTTGCCTAAATGAGTCTTTCAGGCCAGGACGACTGTTAGAAAAACTCTTAGTTTACTCGTAGTGGCATATGACTAATGGCACTTTAAAGTCCCCTGTGAAAGATATAATGATTAACTGACCATTCACATCCTTGAAAGGTCACATTAGCAGCCCCTATCAGCACTCCGCAGCAAATGCAGTAGAGTGTGAAACTTGATTCTCATGAGTTCAGAAAATGATTAAAGTTACAAGTTGTCATCTATAGCTGCTTATAAATGAAGCCCAAGTTTCACAGAATAATCAATAACAGGGGTAGGAAAAAGATAATTGTCGTTGGCAAAAGAAAAAAAGCCCAATTTTTTGTCTACTTTTTAATAAACCAAAAAAAATCAGTTGAGCTAATAGAAACAGTTGTTATTAGATGTAAATTTTAGAAGGAAACACTATTCCAAAGAGTTCAGAAGGCTTTCTGATTATAGGTATTTTGAAGAACATACTATTAATTTTTCAAGACAAGCAATAAGACAATCTAGCCCTAAAGGTAAGCTATTGTTGAGAACAAATTTTTAGATTTCTATTTTTACTAGTTTCATTGTCTCTGGATCCAAATCCAAATATTTGGGACTGATACAGCAAGATATAATATCTTTTTATAATCAAAATATTATTTATTAGGAGACATTTCATAACCAGCTGACTTAATGAGCAGAAGACAAATTATTCTCTGCCGTTTCTGGAAAACTTACAAGCAGCCCCAGAACGGAATCCCCTGACAGTGTTTCCCTTAACTTGACAGGACTTCAGCTTGACTTGAATGGAGACCTCCTTTGGGAATCAATGAGTTTCCGATAACCTGTGGTGTGGCTTGTTTTATTTGGAAAATACTCAACTCCAGTGCTTGCCATCCTACTTGACTTCTGAAATTCCTGCAAGCCCATGTGGACTACGGGTAGGATGAGCAATGCAAAGAGTTGCCTTGGACTTGGCACATCCTTGTACTTCTGGGCGCTGATGGACCTTACAACCACCGTTCTCTCCAGCACTCCAATGCCAGAAGTTGAATTAGAAACACTCTTCTCTGGAAAGTCACAGTCACATCAACGAAGCAAGAGGAGCTGGGTTTGGAATCAGTTTTTTGTCCTGGAAGAGTACACTGGGACTGACCCTTTGTATGTCGGCAAGGTAAGATGTGCCCAGAAGAAAGAGAAATTGTCAGGGTATCTGGTGTTGAGATTGGGTATTAAGGTGAATTGAATATGAGTGATCATCTAACCTATGTCTGAGGACTGAGGAAAATGTTAACTAGTTGGACATTATTGATCACCAGCTAAAATATAACACTGCTTTGTAAGATAGTGGTCAGAGCCAGACGTGGTGGTGCACGCCTTTAATCCCAGCACTCAGGAGGCAGAGACAGGCGGATTTCTGAGTTCGAGGCCAGCCTGGTCTACAGGGTGAGTTACAGGACAGCCAGGGCACACAGAGAAACCCTGTCTCAAAAAGATAGTGGTCAGAAAAAAGACTCTTTCTCTAAGCTTCCATTCAGTGGGAAAAAATCCACAATCATGTTTTGTAGAAAAAAAAAAAACCTCAGACCTTATCAAAGGTCACTCAACCCTTAATAAATGCAGCAGCTACCTTCTAGGAATAACACAAATGAATGTTCATACTATGTGCGTGTGAGTGTGCGTGTGAGTGTGCGTGTGTGTGCGTGCGTGTGTGTAAGCACTTCTATAGGTTTAGCTTGAGACCTAAGTTTAATGAAAATCCACAACAAGATGATAAAACATTCTTCCTTCAAAATCTCTTAGTATGACTGCTTTGGCGTTAGGTAGAGATAACCAATGGATATATTTATAAACTTTATATTCAAAGCCCATGAATTTGTCTATCATCAGTTCATTTTTAACCTTGGCTTTCTCTTCTGCTTGACTTATTTGGTTGTTAATCTGAGACCATTTTATGAATGCAAAAAAGGGAGAGAGAATGGGAGACAAAAAATTAATTAGAAAATAAATAATTCATTCTGATAATTTAAACACTTGTTTAGTGCCAAAGCTATAAGCATGTGCTTACTATACAAACACATGTGGTTCCATGCCCAGCTCTGTCAGGAGCTTCCAGGGAGCCCTGTGAACTCAAGTCTTCAATAGACTCAACAACTGCTATCACTGCATTCTTTTGTTTTGTTTTGTTTTGTTTTGTTTTGTTTTGTTTTGTTTTGTTTTTCGAGACAGGGTTTCTCTGTGCAGCCCTGGCTGTCCTGGAACTCACTTTGTAGACCAGGCTGGCCTAGAACTCAGAAATCTGCCTGCCTCTGCCTCCCAAGTGGTGAGATCAAAGGCGTGCGCCACCACACCCGGCTACTCCATTCTTTTCTGAAGGATTTTAATGCTTAGCATGGTACCTGTGATGATTACTCAGTGTGACCTTGGAATGCTTACTAGTAGCAATAGTAGTACAGAGTTCATTATGGGGACCCAGAAGCTCATAAGGCATGCCTAATACTCCTGCAAATTAAATTCCCAGCCTATAAATTCTCCTTCATCTTCTTTAACCTTTCTGCACAATGAGTCTCTGCACAATGAGATATCAATATCTCCTTGCGAGTTTCCCTCAGATTCACTTCTTCCTCTCAGAGATTCTTTAGTACCATGATTTTCTGTTCCTCATGATCAGATTAACTAAGTACTCACCACCTAAGTCTCACTGTGTAATGATTCCCCTGAGGACAGTTATCGATTGAAAGCACCTACTCCAGTATGCCAAACTTCTGAATCAACATATAATTCAAGAACATCTTCTACCTCAAACCCAAGATAAGGGCCAAGACGTGTCTTCTTCCAGCTTCTTCTAATCACTTACCATGCAGGCCAGGTGTGCGCACATGCTACGGTCCTGATAGGCGTATACTATGGCTACCTCTCTAAAGTGGTGTTCAAATTCCCCAGCATCTACCCTACAAGCTATTTACATTGTGAACATTTCTGCAGCCTAACAGAGATGTGAAGATATCCAGTTTCTTGATAGTTGCAAAATAGTCCTTCATTTGTGGTTATTATGGAAATACATTTAAGAAATTAATGTTAATATTCTGTAATTATTTTATATTCTTTTGTACTTTAGGGCTGTCTTCCTTCTTTTAGAAGATAAAAACAGGGGTGCTGATTCTCAGTCTTGTCTATATCACCTCCTAGAGCCAGTATAAAAGTGGCCAAGATAATAATGTAGAATGAAAATGTCAACTAATATTGTGGTGGACTTCGCTCATCCCTTCAGTGTGTGTGCACATGAAGCAAACAATTATAACAATGCTGTGAGGTGACAGCAACCTAAGGAGCTGGGCTTGGGCTAAGGGGTTTTGTCCACAAGGCAGGTCCTATTCGTGGTAAGTAAAGCTCCCGAGCCATCACTCTTGCCCCACAGCCACGGGACTTCTTTCCCATGGTTCAGAAAATAGCTGGCTAATGATTTGAAATTCAGCCATGACAGCATCCAGACAAGTACACTGGGAACAATAACCTGAAGACTTGCTTCCTGGACTTCTCGCTGGCATTAGGAGGTGTAGGATTATGTTAATGTGCCCTGTGTAAAGATTATACATGTATTATTCAAATGCCGGTTTCTATACCCCCATATCTGGTTGTAACTCTTATTCTAAGAATCTCCTGCCTCAATGTTGTGTAAACACTGCTCCCCAATTCTTTCCTGATTGGTCAATAAACTATTAGCTTATTGGCCAGTGACTGAGCTTTGGAAAGAATAGAGATTCTTCCCACCCAGGGGAGGAAGAGAAAGAGAGGAAGTGAAGATTCATCACAGGACAGTCTCTTGGACACTGTGAGATATCAAGAGAAAACTCCTGGAGCAGAGAAAGCCATAAAATGCAAATATCTCAGGGATTTTGACTGGGAGATAGTCAGATTACTTTAGAGAATTAAAACAAAGTAATATTGCTCAGTTGTTGTGCCCATAAAGCTTGATGAATAAATATAACAGTCCAGTGTCAATTTATTTGGAGCTAGCTGGTTTAAGAGGAAAACAAGAAACATTTATTTAAAAGCCACTAACAGGGAAGTATGTAAATGTGTAACAAACTTGAAAGGAAGGCATGCTCAACCCAAGGTACAGAACACCCACATGCCTGGCCAGTCCCCTGCCCTAGCCACACACTGGGGTTTACCCGCCACACATAAGATACTTAGACATCCACTTGTTCATGTCCCTCCCTCTACTTTCTTTTGAAGAGAATTCATCCATCTTTCACTCGCTTTATAGCAGAGGCTGTTGTCGTGTCACCTAAAGCCCTGGGAGATGTCTCCTTAGAGAGCCTGCCGGAGCATTTGCTTATTTCAGGAAGGAATATGGCAACGATGATCAGCATTAACTTGTATGGCCTTGTAAAATCCACATCAGGCTTCCCAAGGATGTTGCAATGTCAAGTTAAGCTAGATTATATTGATTGACACATGCAAGGAGGGTTCCAGAGAACTCTGCCTGGACATAGACCTATTGGCACAAGTCATGAAAAAGCTAAAAGTCACATGGCCACTGCCTAACCACAACTATAGGCACTTGCTGACTTTCCAGAATATCGCTGGGTACTCAGAAACTTCACTGGAAAAAGATGTGAGGCCCACCTATTCCCCAAATCCTAAATCCTGTTATTTTTAGAATATACATCTACTTTCCAGCATTCCCTCCTATTCTGACTAAAATCTTAAAGACTTGTGAGATAGAAGAGATATCCATTTATCTGTCTAGAAAATTTCTAGAGGAATAATGTCTAGCCAGAATGTACTTATATGTTGTAGCTGGAGATTACTTGGTGTTAGCTGAAATAAATATGAATAAAGGTGAAACATTTTCATGGCACCACCAATTTTCCAAGAGCCACAGAGAACTTACTTATTGGGCTCACCAATAAGTAGTTTTACCCAGGCAATACTCTCTTCTCAGAGACATTCAGGCCCAGCCTCATGAGGTGCCTTCTACATTTAAATCCTGGAAGCCCTAACCTCTGCCCCCAACCTTATGCCCCTGCCAGAAGATTCCTGGCTATTTCCCAAAGTCACAGTATATCTAGTGCCCTCTCCTCCTCCATTGCTATTGAAATAACTAACCGGTAGAGGATTTGTTTTCTGCAGGATCCTGGAGACATACAACTATATTCCTCAGAAGTCAGTTGTGCTTAAGCCTCTTTTATAGCTAATATGCTTCCTGTTCATGAAAGAGCCTTCCTATTTCACTGCAGGAGCCCTCTACCCCTCCCTTTGTGTCCTAATCTGCTTTCTGTTGCTATGATAAAACCCATTGACTAAAAGAAACTAGAGAAAGGAAGGTTTATTTCATATTACATTTCCAGGTAACAATCATTCACTGTGAGAAGTCAAGTAGAAACTCAAAAAGGAGCCAAGACATTAACAATGGAGGTTCAACTATTTTTCTTAGATAACCCAGACCCACCACTACCAAGGGATAGCGGTGGACTGGGCCATCCTAAGAGAATTAGCAATCTAGAAAATGCCCCCCAGACACATGCCCACAAGTCATCTGATGAGGACAATTTTTCCACTGAGGTTCCCTTTTCTCATATGTGTCAAGGCAACAACAAAGATAACCAGGACACCTTGAAAAACTATAGACACATACTCACAAGCAACCCAAAAAGTACTGACTCTTAAAAAGAAGGTAACATGAGGTTTCTGCCAAAGCTTTAGCCTGAGTCTTTAGCATCTACTACATGATACCAAGATGATTACATAGTCTTTACCTCACAAGAATTTATTGTCTGCAAAGATTTCTCGGTATCTTCTCATATGGGGGGAAGGAAGAGCAGGACTGTGAGCTTAAGCCCTGATTCCATTTGACCGCAGCCAGCCTTATCAACCTCACAAAGCAGAGATGCCCTTCAGCATTGCTAGCTTTAAGCCTACTCCAAAGGCAGGCCACTCACACTTGGCCTGTGATGGCATCAATTGTGCTTTAGTGTGTCAAGCTCTGCGTCCATCATAACTTGTCATACCTTAACTGTTTTATTGCAAGTCAAATGCCATAGGCCATAAAGCTCAACATGTACATACACATATGAACAGATTTTTTTTTCTCTCACAATTTAAGGAACTTCTAAGTGTTTTTGTCTTTCTCCTTCCAGTTCTGTTCCTCTACTCAGGAGCATATTTTCAGAGGGAATAAATTTTTGTTCCTTGTGCCCAGTTCCAAACTAAATGTCTTTTACTTCTACACAATAAGTGCTAAGCTTTTCCCCATACTTCTTAAACTGCATAGACTTTAGTAATAATAATATATATGGAATAAAGAAATATGAGAATACCATATTCTATATAGAATGCTTTTAAGCAAAAATAAATCCAAAGCTATTTGGGGGGGGTGATTTTATTCTCTAATTTCCCTTTTGTAGATAAGACACAGCTTGGATCCTTGGTTGGCCTGGAATAAGTTTGAGATTAGCTCAAAACTAATGCCAACATTTGAAGCCATCCCTGTGTGAGGAGGCTATGAACACTTTCAGGTGTCCCAAAGTTCATAAGATTAAGTCAATAGGCAGTGTCCCTACACTTTAATCCTCTGTGGAGCAGGTCCAGGGCCCTTCCAATTCTGCAGGGACTCTGACCATTAAGCTGTGCATAACAACAAGGCCTTTAGCTGAGTTTTACTCCTGGAGGCTTGAAGAGAGCAGATAAGAGATGAGTATATTAATATCCTTTCTCTCTGCAGGTATGTCATATATCATCACCATAATTGGCCCCATTTATAGCTATCCTACTACAGGAAAGAAACAGTCCTCTGTACTTTACATATGTTAGTCTCTAATGATCCCAGAAACCCTTGGAAATAAGAATTAATGCTGCTCTCCATTTATAATAAAAGAAAATTAAGGCTTCAGACGGTATATTTACTCATGTCAAAAACACTCAGCTGATAACTGACACAGACCATATTCAGGTCAGATATGTTGGACTTGTAGCATTAATCCTAACACTTGACTGTCTATTGACTTAATCTTGGGAACTTTAGTGCTTAAGTATGCTAGTGCTGAAAACAGACAGCAACAAAGTTAGAAGTACTAGCTAAACTTAATGTTTAGCTAGTACTTAATGTTTCTTTAGAAAGATACCTAAATAATAACCCAAAAGCCCAACGTTCTTACTGCCCATTTGCATTATGTGTTAGATATGTTTCTAGGCTAAGGTAAAATTGTGTTCCCAGATGGTTCTGGAGAAATTATTACAAAAAAATATGAGAAGATGGGACTAGAGAGATTGCCCAGTGGTTAAGAACACTAGCTGCTCTTCCAGAGGAAGTATCATTACTGGCACATACATGGTAGCACACGGCCATCTGTAACTCCACTTCCAGAGATTTGATGCTCTCTCTTCTTGCTTTTGCAGGCATCAGGCACAAAAATGGTACTGAGAAATATACTCAAACAAAACACCCATACACATAAAAATAAAATAAATTTATGTTTAAAAAAAATAGTCTTAGAAAAATACAGTGGGATGAATAAAGAAGCGCATCCCTAACTCAACCATCCACACATGGACTTTAATGAATCAGTTAGAGCCAAGAATGAGTCCTACCAAGGCAGACATGCACACAATCAGTACTTAAAGCTCACTTCACACTTGAAACATAAGCACAAACTGTCTTACATAGGAAACTAGGACGTTGTAATCTCACGCCTGAGTTTGCTCTTGTTTGTTTTGTTCTTCAAGAGAGGGCTTCTCTGTGTAGTCCTGGCTTCCCTAAAACTTACTCTGAAGACCAGTTTGGCCTAAAACTCAGTGACCTGACTAACTCTGCCTCCCTAAACACTGGGATTGAAGTCATATGCCACCACTTATTTTTAACCTCAAGATATTTTAACTTGTCTGTTGACTTTTCTCTTTCTTGAACAAAAAGGACAATCTTTCTCAATAAATTCTCTCCTGTTTCTATAGATGTCTTCTAGGTTTCTCAAGGACAATAAGTTTAAAGTATTAAGATCATAGTATGTATTAATACCATAAGAACATGACATAGGAAAACTTCCATACTATGCTTTATTCGTCTCAAAGCATGTTGGTTCTTTACAGACAGATTTCCTAAACACTGAAGGGGAAAAAACATTCCTATGTAAAGGGAGATCTTAAGTCTGTTCCAAAGTGAAAAACAACTTATTCCAATACCCGTGCATATCAATAATGACATTTCAGTGCTTTTGTCCCCAGCTTCATTCAGACATGGACAGGGGAGATGGATCCATCAAATACATCCTTTCAGGAGAAGGAGCAGGCATTGTGTTTACCATTGATGACACCACTGGAGACATCCATGCCATTCAGAGGCTCGACCGAGAGGAAAGAGCCCAATATACTCTAAGGGCTCAAGCCCTAGACAGGAGAACAGGCCGGCCAATGGAGCCAGAATCAGAGTTCATTATCAAAATCCAAGATATCAATGACAACGAGCCCAAGTTCCTGGATGGACCTTACATTGCCACTGTGCCAGAAATGTCACCAGTAGGTAAGTGGTGATGAGCTCATTTTCACAAATAGATGCATTGTAGGAGATCCAACTTTCTACACATAGAGAAGAAAAAGTGCAGAAATCATAAAAGTAAAACTAAAATGACTACCAACTCCTTCAACAGGTAGCTTCCTAAAGCTATGGAGATATCAGAAGCAGCCACATTAAGTATTAATTTTCCAATGCCTTCTAGTTCTGAGTTCTTAAGAATCAAAGATATGAACAATGGCTGATAGATTATATTGGATTAGATTAGATTAGATTAGATTAGATTAGATTGTTAAGGTAAATATTGGTATTACCAATAAACAAAGACCACATAGGCAGTGTTACTTATACCAGCTACTAAGAATTTAACACAAATGACTATCATCCCTATTGAGTAACAAAATGAAAGTCATGGAATCGTGATCAAGAAAGGGAACTCTTCCAGAGAAGCAAGCAAGATCTGTAAAATGTTTTAAGGTTGACCATGCAGGACTATACCAGCTCTTTTAAACTGGGATTCATTAGGTTTCTCCCACTTTTCTCCCTCAGGTACATCTGTTATCCAAGTGACAGCCACTGATGCTGATGACCCAACCTATGGCAACAGTGCCCGGGTAGTGTACAGCATTCTCCAGGGCCAGCCATATTTTTCAGTGGACTCCAAAACAGGTATATATAGTACAAGAGTCAAGTCAGAGGTGTGTGCTGATTCAATAATTCCTGTGTTTCCTACTTAAAACAGACCCAACTCTTCCTGTCAAGGACTCTCCAGGGTGTACTGTACAAAGAAGATGATCATAATCTGTAGGATTAGGAGCACACACTGTCATTGTCAGGGGGTGGGACAGTGTGAATGGCTTATTGAGAGACACCCAAGCCCTTTCAACAGAGAAAGTCTCCTTACTACCTTTCAAAACTCCTAAGGCTATATTTATTTACAAAGGTTTAAGGTCTTCTATAACTTCAGAAAGCCCAGAGATCGACACATTCTCCAGGGCTTGCCCTACAGCTAGAATTACAGACTCTGAAACCAGAAAGAGACTTCTGGACAATCATGTAGCCCAGAATCACTAGGATTCACTCAGATGAGAAAACTGGGAAGTTACGTGCTAGCTAGCCAAGCTCCTGTGGTTATCAATATACCCCTAATGTTATCTCTGCTGAGCCAATGGCTGCTAAGCCGAACCCAAGGTTGTGCAGGTGGGTTTCAATGGGAGTGGGAATAGCACATGAATACGGCCCCTAAAAAGGCAGAACCTGATAAGAGAACAAGGGAAGATGGCAAAGAGACTGATAAAAAGCATCATTGCCCAAGAATTTCATGAATTCATTTTTTTAAATAGCAGAATAGTACTCCATTGTGTAAATGTACCACATTAGAAGAGGAACAACAATATGAACTAACCAGAACCCCTAGAACATGTGTCTCTAGCTCTACATGTAGCAGAAGATGGCCTAGTTGGCCATCATTGGGTGGAGAGGCCCCTTGGTATTGTAATCTTTATATACCCCAATACAGGGGAACGCCAGGACCAAGAAGTGGGAGTGGGTGGGCAGGGGAACAGGGCGGGGGGGGGGGAACTTTCGGAATAACATTTGCAATGTAAATTAAGAAAATATCTAATAAAAACTAATTGGAAAAAAAAGCATCATTGCAGAAAAGGAGACACCAGAGGAACCCGGAGGCTTCAACTGTTTCAAAAATTTTTACTTCAGGATTCATGTTTTAATACACCAAGAAAGTCTGCTTTAGTTTCTCTGTTGGGCAGAAGAATTACTGTATCATTGCTGTCTTACACTTGTGCCAGGATTTCTCCTTTTTCAAGAACTTTTTTAAACATTACCATTTCACCTCACAAGTGAAATATTTAGGAAGTACTATTACCCCAACTTTACATAGGGAAAACAGACCTAGGAGAAGCACCTTGAGAAAAAAATCACAGAGGTAAAGTCACTGGTGAATAGTCAAAGTCACTTCTTTATTCTAAAGAGAAAAGAACTACATCTCTATTATAACTAACCTGCTTTTCCCCTAGAAGTCATCAAGGTAGCCATGTACACAGAAAATGCTACCATAAAGGTAGAAAGTGAGTGAAAGGGTATAAATTAGTGGGAGGAAAGGGAAAAGATGGCAGTTAGGGACATCTATAAAACAGAAACTTCAATAATTCTACTAAAGGGCAAAGAGAGGGGGGAGGAGGATGAAAAAATGCCGGAGGGAAGAAAATTACAGGCAGGATCAGGGTCATGTGTCCTCTATATCCTCAGAAGTATTTTACATTATTCTGACAGTTCCCAGGAGGAGCATCTACAGTGTTGAGGTCAAAAATACATGAAAAGATGGTCATTGCTTTGGCCAAGAGGCATTTACAAGAAGAAAATGTCGCACATAGCATTTTAGAATGGCCTCAGTGACTACTACGGCACATAGATCATAGGAAGAAACTCAGCCAAGGTATTATTGTTCCCACACACTTGCCTTTCCAGGGAAAAGGTCAGTTTAACAACAAGTTATATCCTTAACCTGTAACAATAATCATGTAACCTTCCCCTCCAGTGTATGAAAGATAGCTTCTCTAAGCTGCAGGAGTAAAAGGAGAAAATAATCTCTCCACATCCCTGGCAGGATCAGAATCCTACACTTCTGTGCATCTGGTTTAGATACCTCTTCTTCATTATTTTCAATTTATTTCTTTAATTACTTTATATCCCAAAAGCAGTTTTCCATCCCTCCTCTCCTGCCAGTCCTTCTGCACTATCTCCACTATCCCTTTTCTCCTCTCCTCCAACTATTTCATTTCTCTTCAGAATAAGAGAACCATATCAACCCCCTGGCATATTAAGTTGCAGCAGGACTAGGCCCATCTTTTCCTATGGAGACTAGAAGAGGCAGCCAGGTAGGAGAAAAGGGTCCCACAGGCAAGCATCAGATACAGAGAGAGCCACTTGTCCCAGTGTTAGGAATCCCACTTGAAGAGCAAGCTACACAACTCTAACATATGTGCAGAGGGCCTAAGTCCATTCCATGCAGGTTTCCTGGTTGGCAGTTCAGTCTCTCGGAGCTCCTCTGGGCCCAGGATAATTGATTCTGTAGGTTTTCTTGTGCTATCCTTGACCCCTCTGGCCTCTACAATTGTCCCTCCCCATCCCCCATCTCCCACAGGATTCCCAAGCTCCACCTAATGTTTTTCTGTGGTAGACCCCTCTTCTTAAATGATACCCATCACCACATGTATGCTTTGCTTCTGCTCTGAGCAAGTCTTCTGCCTGGAGAAGTCTATTTCTTATGCATGGTAAAAAAACAAACAAACAAACAAACAAACAAACCTACACAACACACCCTGAGCCTCTAGTGCCCCTCTCCCTGCTCAAGGAACTCAGTAAAGCACAGAAGTAAGCAGAAGTAAACAAAACTGAAGGCTGTAGACACAGGACATCCCTACCTGCAGACAGTGCGGAGGCAGGGGATTCATAATCAGAGCCAGTATCTAAAGAGCCTTTGACACTACCAGAGCTCTAGAGCTGAAGGCAAAAAGAGCTGAAGGAGAATTACCTAAAATCATGGACTTGTAGACACAAGAAGGGTTGTTTTCTGAACTCAAAACCCAGGTTTTCTTTGGTAAAGATAAAGCAGTCTATAATTGCCACAGACTGCAATTGCTGGAGTCTGTAAGAAAACCGCTGCTGCCACCTCCTGTTCTGCCTCAGTAACATTGCCAAGGACTCCAGCCTCTGAGCCCTTCCTGCTGGGTGTCTTATTTCTTTGTCCTTTGTTTTTATACGGTGCCTTTCTGAAGCTGGGAATTTAACCTCCAGTTTAATAAAAACAGGTGATGTGCATCTCAGGCATTTACAGCACACAAGGAAGACATAGACAAACAAGTCCTCAGAAAACTAGCTTTGTGCTTTTACTTTTTAAAACCATTTCTGCCCTGCAGGTGTAATCAGAACAGCGCTTATGAACATGGACAGAGAAGCCAAGGAGTACTATGAAGTGATCATCCAAGCCAAGGATATGGGAGGGCAACTTGGAGGATTGGCTGGGACCACAACAGTCAACATCACTCTCTCAGATGTCAATGATAACCCACCCCGATTTCCACAAAGTAAGTACCAACCAGAGTGTACCTCTCAGCCAGAGGGGCCCAGGCTTTACTGAGGTTCAGGAGTAAGGTCAGTTTGTGTTAAAAATCATTATGTATACATTCCTTTGTTATACACCTCCCTTCTGGCCTTCAGCTGCCCACGGCACTTAGAGGGTTGTTTGTTTGTTTGTTTGTTTGTTTGTTTGTTTGCTTTTACCTGATGGCTACATCCACACACTAGCATAAAATTAAATACTAAGATTAAGGTTTATCAGGTAGGATTAAAATATTATGGGCAACAAATAATTACCATGAGTAAGATTTGTTTTTGGTTTTTTTTTTCTCTTTATTAGATATTTTCTTCATTTACATTTCACATGTTATCCAGAAATTTTCCCTTACCCTCCCGCGTCCCCGCGCTGCTCCCCTACCCACCCCCTCCCACGTAATGGCCCTGGCATTCCCCTGTTCTGGGGCATAAGATTTGTTTTTAAGCAATAACTCTGTGTTTGTTAAGAGCTCATCCTCAAGGTGATTTTTCCATGGGAATTAGTTCAAAAAACATTTCCTGGAACAGCCAGAGCTGTAGCTGAACACACCACCATCTGACCACCTTAACCAAGCAATATGCAAGTGGGTGCCAAGTAGTACATGATCTAAGGATACCAGGCATGAGGAACACAAGATACTAGGCCTGCCACTCAAAGCCTAAAATCTAGCCAGGAACACACACTCTACTCATGAAGGAAAAGCAGTACAGAGTGTTTGGTGTGCCGCTGAGAAGTTCACAGTGGTGCAAATTAAGAGTCTTACATTGACTAATCCTATGGCTTGGAAAAACTAAAGTATCATGAACACTTTGTAGAAATGCACATGAGTTGGCTTCTAGTTCTCTACTAATGGCAATGAATAAAGGCTTCACAGGGTAATGAGACTTAAACAAAAGATTGAAGAATAGAAAAGATTTACACCAGCATAAACAGAGACATGACAGGATGAAGAAGCCACATTCATTAAAGCACTATCAATTTGAGACACCATTTAATGTAATATAGAGCCCTGTGCAAAACCAACAAAATCTTTTCTGTATCAGAGGCCATCTGAGTAGAAAATTAAATGCAAGAAGTATATATGCATAGATTATAGGTATATAGATATAGAAATATAGAGACAGAGAAAGGAGGAGAAGGAAAAGCAGAAAAGGATGGGGAGGAGGGGGAGGAAGGAGAGGAGGGGGAGGAGGGCGAGGAGGAGGACTCCTGACGATTAATCTCCTGGATAGGAGAACCATGGCTGAGGGTGGAGGGAGTCAAAGATGACAACGTTTTTAAATCTGAGTGGCAGAGAGAAGAACTGCAGACAGGGCAGAGGATGCATAGAGGAACTAGTAGCAAGCAGGGGCATGACAAATTTAGATTTGAATAGTATGTGAAAATGAAACAACCAGGTTGGATGTCCTTAAGGAAGCTGGACACATATAACCAAGACAATAGAGCAAAGCTCAGGAATGGAGGTATGACTTAGGAAAGTGAATGCCTGATGGGAGGAAACTGGAGATGTCAACATGGTAGACCCAGTTCCAGGTTGAACACTTATCCAGGAACAGGGAATAGACTGGTCTCCATACACTCAGGGCCACTGGAAAGACATGGGACTTCAGCACACAGTCCAGAACATGAAGGGAAATTATAGCATTTGAGATTTGACAGGATAAATATGTTCTTTGTGATCACATGCTTCCCAGGGAAAACATGACATTTAGAAAAAGATTCCCATCCACACAGAATAGTGAAGATGAGGAAGCAAGGTGCTCCTCACTACTCTGAAAGAAGAATGATGAGCTCCATCTTGTCTTTTTACCTGTCTTATTCTTAGGCTCAGAGTAAAGATATTTTGACACTCTGGACTGAAATTTTAAACTGTAAAATTTAAGCTTTAAATTGAGTTTTAATCCACGACCAATGTTCTGCATGGAATGCCTGATATAATATGATTGCAGGCATTGTTTTGCAGCAGATTATCAGGAATGCATGTTCCTGCTTTTCTTCACAGAACATTATCAGATGAGTGTGCTAGAATCCGCTCCAATTAGCTCTACTGTGGGCCGAGTGTTTGCCAAGGACCTGGATGAAGGAATCAATGCAGAGATGAAGTATACCATTGTGGATGGAGATGGTGCAGATGCTTTTGATATTAATACAGACCAAAACTTCCAAGTTGGCATCATAACCGTGAAGAAGGTAATCCAGTTTCTTTTTTCAAATCTTTTTAAAGGCACTTTGTGGGTAAAATTATAGGGTGGTTGTATATTAGGATATATCTTATTTCAAGTCCACTGATAAAATCTCTTCCCTAGACCAATGAGATGTCTCAGCAGGTAAAAGTACTTTCAGCAAAAACATGAAAACCTAGAATCAACATTGCTAGGAGAAAATCAGCTCCGAAAAGTTTCCTCCTCACCTCCAAACTGCAACATAGAATAGGCACACCCGAATTCAGACACATTACACCTATGTGCACATGCATGCACACACACACAAACATATATTTAAAAATAATTCTTTCTAATTATGTTTAAAAGCACCTCTAAATGCTTTGACTTACATGCAAAAATGTTGGCTGTGGTATTATTGTATAAAAAGGGTTATTAAAAATATATTATAGCTGGGCATGGTGGCACACGCCTTTAATCCCAGCACTTGGGAGGCAGAGGTAGGTGGATTTCTGAGTTCAAGGCCAGCCTAGTCTACAAAATTTGTATATATATATATATATATATATATATATATATATATATATATATATAATATATATATAGTTTTAAGTGGCTATTATAGTTTAAGTGGCTAAATTGAAGGGGCTCATTATATATATATATATATAATGAGCCCCTTCAATTTAGCCACTTAAAACTATAATAGCTTGATGCTCTAATGTTGTTAATGACTCAATCAATACTTGATACTTGAATTCCACATCTTTATATCAGTTTCCCATAAATGGATAAGCAAGCTATAATATTATTATGGATAAATAAATAATACATAGCACCTTTTAATCGGTTATTGAAGAGTACAAATGTAAAACTTCTTTGTTCCATCATAAGGTTCCTTGTTCCTAAAATACATATGGATAAATTCAGTAAGTGAAAGGTAAATTTTTCTATTTTTTTCTATTTTAATTTGTGTGTGTGTGTGTTTGTGTGTGTAACATATGTATGTTTGTGTGTGCATATGTTTGTGCACAGTACATTTCTCAGATGCGTGTGGAGGAAAGAGGCTGACAAACATGCCTTAGGAATCACCCTCTTTGTCTCCATAGCACTGACATTGTAGACATGCACTGGTGCCTGGCTTTTACACAGGTGCTAGGGATCCAACTCAGATCCTCATGCCTGCGTGACAAATACTTTAGTGATTAAACCAACTCCTAACCCTGATTAACCATTTTAAAAGACGGAATTTATGACCTTAGGAGCTGGATCAGTGGATAAAGCATGAAGAGCAGAGTTCCCCAGATCCCACTTGAAAGTGAGCAATTCTAACCACCTGTCTGACCTCAAGCTGTATTACAGAGCCATAATGATAAAAACTGCATGGTATTGGTTAACAGAGATGGGCAGGTAGATCAATGGAACAAAATTGAAATCCAAAAATGAACCCATGCACTATGGTCACTTGATCTTTGACAAAGGAGCTAAAACCATCAAGTGGAAAACAGACTGCATTTTCAACAAATGGTGCTGGTTAAACTATAGGTCAGCACGTAGAAGAATGCAAATCGATCCATTCGTATCTCCTTGTACAAAGCTGGAATCCAGGTGGATCAGGAACCTCCACATAAAACCAAATACACTGAAATTAATAGAAGAGAAAGTGAGGAAGAGCCTTGAACACATGGGCACAGGGGAAATTTTCATAAATAGAACTCAAATGGCTCACACTCTAAGATCAAGAATTGACAAATGGGACCTCATTAAAATGACAAAGCTTTTGTAAGGCAAGGGAAACTGTCAATAGGACAAAATGGCAGCCAACAGATTGGGAAAATATTGTTAACAACCCTACAGATGATAGAGAAATAATATCCATTATATACAAAGAACTCAAGAAATTAAATTCCAGAGAACCAAATAACTCTATTTAAAAATGGGGTACAGAGCTAAACAAAGAATTCTCAACTGAGGAATACTGAATGGCTGAGAAGCACCTATAGAAATGTTCAACATTCTTACTCATCAGTGAAATGCAAATGGAAACAACCCTGAGATTCTACCTCACACCATTCAGAATGGCTAGATCAAAAACTCAGGTGACAGCAGATGCTGGCAAGGATGTGAAGAAAGAAGAACACTCCTCCATTGCTGGTGGGATTGGAAGCTGGTACAACCACTCTGGTAATCAGTTTGGTGGTTCCTCAGGAAATTGGACATAGTACTACATGAGGACCCAGCTATACCACTCCTAGGCATATACCCAGAAGATGCTCCAACATGTAATAAGGACACATGTTCCACTATGTTCATATCAGCCTTATTTATAATAGTCAGAAGCTGGAAAGAACCCATATATCCTTCACCAGAGGAATGGATACAGAAAATGGTACATTTAAACAATGGAGTACTACTCAGCTATTAAAAACAATGACTTCATGAAATTCTTAGGCAAATGGATGAAACTAAAAAATATCCTAAGTGAGGTAACTTAATCACAAAATAACATACATGCTATGCACTCATTGATAAGTGTATGTTCGCCCCAAAACTTGGAATACCCAAAATACAATTCACAGACTACATGAAGCTCAAGAAGAAGGAAGACTAAAGTGTAGATACTTCGATCCTTCTAAGAAGGGGGAACAAAATACCCATGGGAGGAGTTACAGAGACAAAATGTGGAGCAGAGACTGAAGGGAAGGCCATGCAGAGACTGCCCCACCTGAGGATCCCTCCCATATACAGATACCAAACCCAGACAGTATTGCAGATGCCAAGTGCTTGCTGACAGGAGCCTGATATAGCTGTCTCCTGAGAGGCTCTGCCAGTGTCTGACAAATACAGAGGCAAATGCTCGCAGCCAACCATTGGACTGAGCATGGAGTCCCCAATGGAGGCGTTAGAGAAGGGACTGAAGGAGCTGAAGGGGTTTGCAACCCCATAGGAGGAACAACAGTATCAACCAACCAGACCCCCAGAGCTCCCAGGGACTAAACCACCAACCAAAGAGTACACATGTAGCGACCCATGGCTCCAGGCACACATGTAGCAGAGGATGGCCTTGTCGGATATCAGTGATGCCCCAGTGTAGGAGAATTCAAAGGCAGGGAAGAGGGAGTGGGTGGGTGGGTTGGGGAACACCCTCATAGAAGCAGGGAAAGGGGGGATCAGATAGAGGGTTTTGGGAGGGGAAACCAGGTAAGCAGGTAACATTTGAAATGTAAATAAATAAAATATCTAATAAATTTTTTTAAAAAGATCCCAGCATGGGATTAAAAAAAAAAATACAGGGTCCTAGGGATCCAGGTTCAGTGAGACACCTTACATCAATAAGTATAGAAGAGAACAAACAAAGACACACGTTGTCAAATTTGGGCCCACACACACATATACATGTAAACATATATGAAAACACATACACACACAAATAAATTGAATCTAATAACTTATAAATGAATTTTTCATTTAAGACCTTAACTTATAAAACATTCATTTGCCGCAAACTCACCCATCTGCAGGGAACCTTGCTCAAGCAGCTGCTCACACCTGGGGCCATGGTAAGACTCCTCACTCCACCCGGCTACCTGCCCTGGGATCCTTCCCAAGCACACGTGTACCTCTCAAGAGCCAAGCTCTTCCTAAGGGCCAATGGTGACTCTATCCTGCCACCCCTCCAGAGACTTCCCAAGCAGATGCACTCATGTCATCTGTGCTAAGATCTCCTAGCCCCACCCTGCTGAGGTCTACTCAGAGACCTTATCCAAGCTGCCACATAGATGACCTTTCTCTCACACTGCTGTCCTCCCGCCTGGAACATTATCCATTCAGCTCATTGCATGGCTGATAGGAAGACCCCAGCAACCCTGTGTAATCACTAAACTGTTATCACCCTTTTCCTTTTCTTTCACAAATCAATGAATTTCCAAATGACTGAACTTCAGCAGCCTCCTACCTGATCCAAAGCCAGCCAGGTTAAGATCACAGCAGCAAAAAATACAGCACAGCAAAGAAACAGATTTATGCTAAATTCCTCCAACTAGAAACCCTCAGAGCCTGCAAACAATGACGCTGAACTAGTGCAAAATGCTAAGACTGACTTATAAATCCTCAAAAACATTTACATAGTTAAAACGTTACATTGCATTATTTTTGAAAGTTAATAACATAATAACTTTATAGGTGATAAAATAATAATAAATTATTACATGGAAAAAAATTAAAAGTACCTTTAAATAAACAATAAAAGACCACTAACCATCACTAGACAATGCCCAACATTTTGAATAAATAGTTTTTTGAATGCAAAGTAGTCCACTAAAAAATTAGCCAATTATAAAATGGAGCTTTTCAAACGGCTGATTGGTTAATTTTATTTGAAAAAAATAAAGTTCTAAATAATAAAACAATACTGACTTATATTAAATTATTATTATATAAGTTAAATATCATCACAGGCATTCATTGTTTAAAACATTTATTAGTACTACAATTTGAGTAAACCAAAAATGTCTTTTCTTGCCTCCCTTATCTGGAAAAAAATTGACATTGCAAGCCAGAACCTTGGCTCTGAATGTCACTAACCAAATTGTATACACGTTCAATAAAAACATACATCAATTTTTCTTAGACTGTTTTTATTCCTTTTCTGAACATATGAGCTGCCAGAAAATATAATTAAGAACAAGGCCAATACATTGGGTAGATGGACTAGTCACATATAATAAATATTTTAAAGGCTACTGACTGCTCAGTTCATATGTCTGGAACAACTCCCAGACCCATCATCTTCCTTTGTCATTAATAATGTCAAATAAAATTGAAACAAAAGTTTTGCTTTTGATTTATTTCTCTTAGGTCTATTATTTGTCTAAAAAGCACATACTTTTCAAAAAGAGAACTAAAGTTGATTTGAAAGAATAGGGTCTTCATACAGCCACAGTGATTGCTACACAGGACTGTGTCATTTTGGCTTTTAAGTAATGGGATGATTGATTTTCAGTCTCTTAAATGCTTGTAATATGTAATTTTCAGAGTGTACATTATTCTGTAGTTGCATGATAGTGTGCCATTTTCTAGTCTTCAACTTAGCCTCCATCGGCCAGTGGAAAATAACTAATTGTAGTTAGTCCATTCTCTTCTGAGGCAGGTCACAAAACACAAAAATTCTATTCTTTCCTATTCTAATAGGTCATGATTTACAATTCTCATCATTACTTTATATACCACTTAAAATTTTCCAACTTTACGTTATCCATTGCCTTGTTTGTGATCATTTGAAGAGCTCTCTCAGAGGCACGGTTGGACATGTTTACCTTACCTGTAGCAGATTCACTCCCTGCTCCTGTTTCCGAACCCTTCTGCAGACAGAATCTTTCAGAAGCCATTTTAGATAGCAATAAATTCCAGTACATGTAGTATCAATATCAAGACCAAGCCGGGCGTAGTGGTGCACACCTTTAATCCCAGCACTCGGGAGGCAGAGGTAGGTGGATTTCTGAGTTCGAGGCCAGCCTGGTCTACAAAGGGAGTTCCAGGACAGCCAGGGCTATACAGAGAAACCCTGTCTCAAAAAAAAAAAATAAATAAAATGAAATAAATAAAAAAATATCAAGCCCATCACTGGTGCTGACTGGATGTCGCTTGCAGGGGCACTGACAACTGGAGCTCAACACTTGCTAAATACACAGCAATTGTAATGTAGCTTCAGTTACAAAACAGCTGTATTCCCAAAGTATAAGATACAAGAGAACCTAGATGACACACATCCCCAAATCCTTATATGCCATCACATAAATGGTAACACATAAAATTTTGTGGCGCTATTTAATGAAATAATACTTTTTTTTTTACTACATTATTGGGTGTTTGGCCTTGCTAAACACTGGGGAATGAAAACCCAATGGAGTCCTTGCTTGAATCTGAAGAAAGAAAATATACAGAAATTTTGTAATAAAAACTTAGCCATGCTACATGGATGCAGTAAACAGAACATGGGTCCTCTAAGAGAGCAGCAATCACTCTTAACCATTGAACCATCTCTCTACTCTCCCAATTTTATATTTTATAATATGGAATCATAATAGACAAAACTGATTTCTTGTGCATGAATCCTGGCCAAAGAATTTGTAAGTTTGGA
The DNA here is from genome assembly GCA_902729485.2 of Mus minutoides. NCBI lineage: Eukaryota > Metazoa > Chordata > Mammalia > Rodentia > Muridae > Mus > Mus minutoides. The sequence continues at coordinate 761,575 of LR749950.1, forward strand.
TCAGCATCTTAGCTAGCACAATGAATCCCTGGGACCCTAGTCCTGTCTTCTGAGCTTTCTGAATCTTTGAAGTTTTATGCTGAAGAGAATTTTAAAGTGAAGTTTAAAAATGACCATCTATATACACTAAAGAAACAAAGGTGGATGTGGCATAGTGTGTCAAGTATGTTAGTGAGGCACTTAACATAGTTCCTTAGAGTCAGTGTTGCTTTGAAAATCAAGAAGAAAACAAGTCTATTACATTCTTTTAATTCAGAATACAAAGTGATGGGTTTCCCTATAATTTCTATAGATTGCACATCATTATACTTGTTCATATTCACTCCCCTCCTTCTTTCTCCATTCCTCCTCCACCCTCCCTAGTCCCATTCCTCCCCAAAAATGGTTTCTCTTAAAAGAAATTTAAGAGGAAAACAAAACCATAAGCCTAATTGCATGGACATTGTAGGACAGAACACAAACTTGATCCTAACTGTCCAACATCTTTCCAAAAGAGAAAGCCAAAACACAAGGCCACCAGCCATCTTATGTGCTTGGGACAGAAGGGTTCTGGGGAAACAAATTCCCTTCTTACAATTTGATCAAGACAATGATGTTCCCCAAACTCTCTCTACAGACCATGCTGGTTAAAGTCAAAGGAGTTAAAAGTGAACTTTCCAGACACCATGCTTCCTTTTTTACCTATGACCAAATTGATGTTATCACCCAGAACTTCAGAACAAGACAAAAAGTGACCCTGTTTTTACCTTTTTCTCTTTTCCACTTTTTTGGTGAATTGGGGGGTTCTCTACTAATCATCAGACCAGTGTTGGATGTTCTTCTCACTCAGGGCATGTATGCTTCGGGCTGACCATTTTTCTTCTTGTTGCCTTTCAGCCCCTGAGTTTTGAAAGCAAGAAAAGCTACACCCTGAAGGTGGAAGGATCCAATCCTCACCTGGAGATGCGTTTTCTGAGCCTTGGCCCATTTCAGGACACAACAACAGTGCACATCACTGTGGAGGATGTGGACGAGCCCCCTGTGTTTGAGCCTGGCTTTTATTTTGTGGAGGTGCCAGAGGATGTGACAATTGGAACAACCATACAGATCATTTCTGCTAAGGACCCAGATGTAACCAACAACTCGATCAGGTTTTCCCACTGATTTTTCCCTTTCTCCTTGTAGCCTATAATGCTCTACCATTCTCACCTTTGCTTCTTCCTCTTTACACCCCATCTCTGGAAACTCTTCTCTTGAGTTTTCTTGTTCTTCCTATTGTTCAAATAACATGACAACATCATGTAACTGAAAAATTAGATGTCATCATCTCTTAACTTCATTTTCACTTAGTTCATATATGCACATACACACACCCTTACATCTCAGTCAGAGCTCCACTGCCACTTGGAACTGTATCAGTCTTGGCTCCTTTGGGGGTTGAATCCTGGACATTGAATGCTCAAATGCCAGGACCTCTGGTCTTCACCCACAAAATGCTAATATCAATTTCCAAACTTTTACAACCCAATAGGTGCCTAGATCCTGCTAAACGTCCTGGGGATGTGATGCAAACAACCCAAGAGCAGACCCACCAATGCCAAGCAATGGGAGTCACTCACACAAAGCTCTTCAAAATCACTCCTCTTCAAACTGTATTCGTCTTTTAAGTTAGCACACAAAGTAATGGGTTTTGTGGCATTTTCATGTGCTCATACTTTATTCTTATTCATCCTCTTCCCTACTATTACCTTTTACTCCATTGTTCTAGGCCACTTCTTCCTTCACAAATAGTCTTCCTTGCTTTCATATCAGAGTGATTCCACTATCCCATTTCCCCTCCTTTAAGATATATTGGTTTATTTTGGTCCCCTTTCTATTTTCATGTCATACTCCTTCACATCACACACACACACACACACACACACACACACACACACACACACACACACACACACATATTTCGATCTAGATTCCACATATCTGAGTAAATATGAGTTTGGTCTGTCCAGATTATTTTGCATACCACGAACTCCATCTATGGTCCTGAAAATGCTATGATTTCATTTTTCCTTTGTCATGGATGAATAAACTCCACTGTGTATATTAGCCATATATTCTATATTGTATGGGTGAATAGATGTCCAGGCTGGTCCCACGGCTTAGCTATTATGAACAGAGCAGCAAAAAACATGGTTGTGCATGTGTCTTCGTTGCATGTGGACTTGGAGTCCTTTGAGAAAACACCCAGAGGAGATTCAACTGCGTCCCATGGTAGTTCTATTTTCGGTTTTGGAGGAAACGCCATACTGACTGCCACAGTAGCTGCAGCAGCTTACACTTCCACCAGCCATGTCTAAGGGTCTCCTTTCCCCACATCCTCAGCAACATTTTTGTTTGTTTTCTAGAGATGAAATGCAATCTCAAAGTAGTTATAATTTGCTTTCCCTGATGGCTAAGAGTATTGAACACATTTTCAAATGCTTATTGCCCACTTTTATTTCTTCTTTTGAGAACTGTCAGTTCATTTTATTAGCCCATTTCTCAAATTGGCTGATTTGTAGGGAGCACTAGTGTTTAATTTTGTAGCTCTATGTGTATTCTAGACATTGATCTTCTAGCTGATGAATGGCTGTAACAGACTACTTCCCTTGCATACGGTTCATATTTGCCATGAAGATTGTTTCTTTTGCAGAAGCTGCTTGACTGCATGTAATCATATTTGCCAGTTCTCAGATCTGCCCTGTGTAGTTGGATTCCTTCCCATATCTGTATCTTGAAATACACTGCCTGGATTTTTCATTGGCAGTTTCAAGGTTTTAGGCTCTGTTAGGACCTGTTAAGGTCTCTGAGCCATTTGGAGCTGATTTTTGTAAAGGTCTCTAGTTTCACCATTCGGTGTCCTGATATTTACTGTTCTCAGCCTCATTTATTGAAGAACTTGTTTCTTTTCCAATATATAATTTTTGACCAGTCTGTAAAAAAAAAAAAATCAGGTGGCTACAGCTGTCTGGGTTTATTTCTGGGTTCTATTTTCTACTGTATTGGTTACATATCTGTTTTTGTGCCAGGAACTTGATTATTTTGTTACTACGGCTATTTAGTGTAATTTGACATCAGGAATTATGATATGTCCAACAGTGCTTTGTATTGCTTAGTCTTCTTTGCTCTTATATGTTATGCATAATTACATAACAATGAGGTACAATCTGACATTTTCGTAGATGGAGGCAATGTACTGTTTATCACTCACACTTCCTATTACCCTCTTTTGTCCCCCTCCCATTCTCACTAATCCTCTTCCCGATTAGTCCCCAGTCTGCTTTCATGTCCTTAGAGATGTTTGTTTTTTTGGTTGGTTGGTTGGTGGTTGGTTGGTGGTTGGTTGGTTGGTTGGTTGGTTGGCTATCTGGTTGTTGGTTAGTTGGCTGGTTAGTTGATTGGTTAGTTGCTTGGTGCTAGAGGTTTTCTCTGGGTTACGAGTACCCAGTGAGTTTTATGACACTGTCTACAGGAACATTGGTGTAGGGTTATTTACAGTAGCATGGGCATCTTTCTAGTGGCTACACCTATGAATAAAATGTTTCTCCCTCCTCCTGCTGTCATTAACTTCATACAGATTTGTAGAGAATGCTGAAGCCTCAGGAGCCCTCCCACTTCCATGGCAACATTTGGGTGGGTCTAATCTTCAGCAGGCAATCATAGCTGCTGTGACTCAAGCACGCAGTAGCCATGTCTTGCTTAGAGGATAACATTGCTAACAGTCCATCACTTCTTCCAGCTCTTAAATTCTTCTTGCCCCTATTCCACAATGCTCCATGAGCATAGGACAGTACATGCGGATGCTTTCTTCCAGCTGAAAATTCAATGATCACTTAGTCTCATCATTTTGATCTGTTATGAGCCTCTACAATTGTCTTACTAGCTGACAGCAGCACCAGTCTATGGGCATAAACATTTTGCTTCCATATTAATTTAAAAATTGCTTTTTCTAACTCTGTGAAGAATGTAATTGGAATTTTGATGGGGATTACAGTGAATCTTAGGTCTCTGTAATTTGGCCATTCTTACAATACTAATTCTATCGATCTCAGCATGGAATGCGTTTTCATATTCTAGTAGCTTGTCCAGTTTCCTTCTTCGCTATTTCAAAGTTTTCATTGTAAAGATCTTTAACTTCTCCTAGGTTAGTTTTATCCCTGAGTATTTTTAAGTGATGGTGAATGAACTTCTCCCTGCTTCCTTCATCTGAGAGTTTATCACTTCTATATAGAAAGACTGCTGATTTTTGTAATTTGAAATCAGTTAGTTGTAAATATATTCATGGTATATTCTTTCAAGTTTTATTAACTCTTGACATTTTTACATTTAAAACAAATGGAAAAGACCAAGTTTGTAGTAGCACATGCTGACCTGTAATCGTAGCACTTAGAAGGCAGAGAAAGAGAACATCAAGTGTGATCCACATAGTGAGTTCCAGGCTAGCCAGAGCTATACAACTATAGAGTGGGGTGCCCTGTATAGTTATATACAGTGAGTCCCTGATCTGAAAAACTAAATAAAATAAACAATTGAAATGGGAAAGTATCACACATCAAAGTTATCATTCAACATATATCTTTATATTATAGGAAAAAAAAAAAAAAACAAACATAGAAACTCCTCCTCAGGTCAGTAGCTTTGAGGACAGACAGAATGGCCAGAGAGTCCCCTGTACTACACATAACCCTACATCTCTGTCTTTCTAACCTATGTGTTGATATTGAAGATTTCACCCAAGATGCTTCCCCCCTCAAGACTGGAGAATTACACTTACAATCTTGGCTATTTCGGGTTCACTCTAGAAACAAAGTGTAAACAGCTGGTCGACAGGCTGACATCTCAACCTTCCACAGCCACTGCCAAGCCTCTGAAGCCAGATTAACAAACGATTAGAATTCCAAGGCCGTTTGAGGCCATCTGTCACATTAATTGTTGAAAGCCACACAGTAAAATGAATCTGGAGCTTTAGTACAGATAAAACATTTTAAACACACCCCCATTTATCAAATGCCTTTTTTTGTCACCTGGCTGCTTCCCTCATCTGGTGCCATTTTGTATTTAATGAAAATGTGCTTTTAGAGTTTAACAAGAATGGTTTTCTCCAGGGATTTCTATACCAGGGGAAAATCTGCTCCCTCTGACTAACTAGTAAACACATTACATGTTCAAGCATCAAAGTGGCTAAACGTAATTTTAGTTCTTTAATTTTTACAAAAACAACAAATATTTCTGAGTTATAAAAACCTTATAAATTTACATTTCAATCTTAAGTTCTTTTTATAAGGTAACATAAGTGAAACCATAATGTGCCCCATAATAATGAAAACAAAAGTGAAACAGATGTATCATAAATTTATATTTTCAGAAAAACATGATTATATGCTTTGAGATAATGACCTGTTAATCATCTATTTATTGTTTTATGATATAGTAGTTAGTTTTCATGTCAAAGAAGGTAGTGTGGGACTACTGTAGAGGATAAAGCCTCATGGTAGAGGCAAATAAAATAAGCACAAATGTAAATAAAATATCTAAGTTCTAAAGTAAAATATGAACTGGACAGTATATTCCCATATCATCTTCCAAATTTTGACTGTATAACTCTATGTGATAATCACTGGAAACAAGATATAATTGGAAGTCACAATGCTAAGTAACAAATAAGTCAAAAAGAATAAATGCAATCGGATGTACGAGCACACACACACAGAGCCTCACAGGGTGTCTGGGATTCAGTACTACAGCCATTATCTGAAGACATCTCAATGGTGGCTGTTGGCAGGGGCAGGGCAGTATTCATGGCTCAAGATTCACCCATGACTGCAGCACAGTAAGACAGGCAAGATGAAGAAATCTGTCTGGCTCACAAAAAAATGTCACTTGAGATAAAGACTTGCATCAGCATAGGACAGAGGTAAGGAGCCTCTGGCTGTTCCAAAGAGCTTAGACAAGATGAGAACTAGAACCCAGAGATGGAGGTAAGGGTCACACTGATGTTCTGGAGCCGGACTCTGCATTCTTGGGGAGAAACTGGCAAAAACAAGGTACCAGACTTGGAGGTATGAAGACAGGGAGTCACATGCACATTTGCCCCTCTGAATTTTTGTTAACAAAAAATAGAATTCACATTGGCGGATTTAGGGATCTTGACTCTGTGCCAATGCAATATAGAAAATAGCTTCTAGGTCCACAAAGAACATCAGGAGTCCTAGATTATCAGAGATCTCAAAAGGAAATGTATTGAAAAGTCAACTCTGCAGCTTTTATTTACTAAGCTATTTGGAATCCCTTTCCCCTATTATAGTTCTCAAAATTATCCATGTTATCCTCTTTTTATATAAAAGTTAATTTGAAGAGCTGGAGAGACGGTTCAGTAGTTACCAGGCTTTGTTGATCAGTCATGAGTATCAGAGTTCAGACCGTATCACATACAAGCAGTCTACAAATGCCTGCTAACTCCAGTTCCCAGTGGATTTGAAACACTCATATCGCTATATGAGCACAGTGTTGTATACCTGCACAAAAATGTGTTCTACATTCACATGGACTAACAGGCACAAAGTATTATAAATAAAATTTTAAATAAAACTTTATCTTAAAATAAATTGTATATTATGTTACATAGCTAATTCTTATACTTTTATTATAAATAATTAGTGATATGGATTATTAAAAACAAAATGCACAGTGAATAACCTCCCAAATCAACATACCACCTAAAGTTAAAATACTATAAATTAAAGGCCATTTAATATTTTTTAAAGGATTATTAGGATTTCTATAATCTCCTTTCTGAAAAGCTCATGCTGGACTTAGATATAAGTGTTGTTCATTATTCACTAGTAAGGCCCCAAACACTGTAGATTTAGTTATTTGCATATGAAAACTACAATACTTAGATACCCTCTACCATTGATAAATACTCAAAAAGAAGGAAGGAAGGAAGGAAGGAAGGAAGGAAGGAAGGAAGGAAGGAAGGAAGGAAGGAAGGAAGGAAGGAAAGAAAGAAGGAAAGAAAGAAAGAAAGAAAGAAAGAAAGAAAGAAAGAAAGAAAGAAAGAAAGAAAGAAAGAAAGAAAGAGACCAAAGTGTGGATACTTCATTCCCCCTTAGAATGGGGAACAAATTACCCATGGAGGGAGCTACAGAGACAAAGTTTGGAGCTGAGACAGAAGGAAGGACCATCCAGAGACTGCCCCACCTGGTGATCCATCCCATAAACAGCCACCAAACCCAGACACTTTTGCATATGCTAGCAAGATTTTGCTGACAGGACCCTGATATAGCTGTCTCTTGTGAGGCTATGCCAGTGTATGGCAAATACAGAAGTAGATGCTCATAGTCATGTATTGGATAGAACACAGGGTTCCCAATGGAGGAGCTAGAGAAAGTACTCAAGGAGCTGAAAGAGTCTGCAACCCTATAGGAGGAGCAACAATATGAACTAACCAGTGTCCCCAGAGCTCATGTCTCTAGCTGCATAAGTAGCAGAAGATGGCCTAGCCTGCCATCATTGGGAAGAGAGGCCCTTTGTCTTGCAAAGATTATATGCCAGGGCCAGGAAGCAAGAGTGGGTATGAGGGTAGAGGGAACTTTTGGGATAGCATTTGAAATGTAAATGAAGAAAATATCTAATAAAAACTAAAACAAATATATGTGGAAACTGAAAAAGAAAGAGCGAGAGAGAGAGAGAGAGAGAGAGAGAGAGAGAAAGAGAGAGAGAGAAAGAAAGAAAGAAAGAAAGAAAGAAAGAAAGAAAGAAAGAAAGAAAGAAAGAAAGAAAGAAAGAAAGACAGACAAAGGGGAAGGAGGGAGGGAGGGAGAGGAAGGGAGAGAGGGAAGGAAGGGAGGGGGAGAGAGAGGGGGGAGAGGGAGAGAGAGAGAAAGAGAGAGAGAATAATGAGGATACTGAGCCATTTAGCAACTAAAAGCGGCTTCTGCTGGTATGGAAACAGCAAGGCTTTTTGTACCATCCTGAAATGTGTAAATCCAGAAAGCATACTCATGACAGAGAATGCCCTCACCCAAGCAGACAAATGTCAATACTGTCTGTTCAAGGCTTGTGTGTGTGTGTTAAGCAGATTCTGCTCATAATAGGTAAGAACATTACAGCTGGAGACAGGAAAGCCACCTATAGGATTCACTACTAGGTCCCAATTTTCTCATTTTCCATCTGTATCTGAACTTTCAATTTGTTCTCCTACACCCTGGAAATTGGCCCAGTGCCCCATTCAGAGAAATGAAGGCCATTATTCCCTCACTGTAGCCTAGCTTGGGAAATTGAAGGGGATTCTACTTGAAGAGAGAAGCTCCGGAAGGCAGGCTCCCGCTGTGTTGACTAGGCAGTGCTGTCAGGGGTCCTGTGACTTGGTTATTTCTATCACTCCATGTCCCATGCCATCTGTGACATTTCCCATGGTGGGGGTAGGTTTCTGGTTTCTAATGGATTACTCCCCCAAACTGCAGAAATAAACCTACAGCCTGGAGAGCTTCCATCCAGTTTATGCTCTGTGGACCAACTGTGGGGCTTTTCATGTGTCTGAGAGCGAAAAGATTAGAATGTCATTAGCCAACTTCTATTTCCTAAAAGAAAGTTCAACTCTTAAAGTAGCTGATAAATTTTGAGACTAAATTACAATTATACCCAGAAAAATACCACACTTGAGCTTATTTTAAAATAATCTTGTAAGTACAGAAGTGTTTTTACCAAAAAGTTAACCATTTGTTATCATGTCTCATCTTAAAGAGGTAAAGCTGTGTTCTTGCGCAATCTTCTATAATTCATATGTCAATAAAGCACTGGGAGGGTGGCTAAGGTGCGCTAGACATGAGGCTGAACTGCCTAGATATGATTCCCAGTAGTGTGGCCTTGAATAAGTAGTGATTTAGTCTCTTAAACTTAGAGATATTCTTATCTGTAGAACAGAAATGATAATAATGCCTGTTGGTGGTGTTATTATGAGGATAGGTGACTCACTACATTTGATATATTAAGCCGAGTCTGGCAAATAATAAATGTTTCTTAAACAGAATCACAGGAAGAGAGGCTAATTGGCTTCCTTAAACTCCTTAAGATTTAAGACGTCATAACACAAGTTATTTCATCTTAATTCATAACTGATATTAACTCAACTTCTCTGGCTCCTACTCAACTGCTGACTCTTTAAACCTGAAGTCTCTGAGTGGCAATCTTAAATCTCCAAAGAAATGTATATATTTGAAGAAAAACATTTCATATACATTGGTATCTGTAGATAGATAGATAGATAGATAGATAGATAGATAGATAGATAGATAGATAGATAAAAGCTTTCCATCAATATTTGCCCTCACTACATGTGATAATTTGGCATGCATATATCCCATTCTATCTCATTTTCTTTTAGTGCTAATCACAATCAACCACACAAAGTTCACAACTTAACAAGCTGTAGTATGCAAAACACTGCACTTTGGAGTGTTATTACTATCAAAATTCCAGTTTTGGAAGAGAGACCAAGTTTGGTGCCCAGCACTCACACCAGGGGGCTCACACGTGCCCGTTAGGTCCAGAACCAGAGGATCCAATGCCTTCCCCTGGCCTTGGCAGAAACCTGTCCATATACACACCCATCCACAAAGATAGATACACAATATATACACATATAATTCAAATTAAATTCTTAAGAAAACTGCAGTTTCTTCACCTTAAGAACAAAACAGACTGCAAATTCTGCCAACTTATTAAATTCTGAATTCAACATTTTTCTCTGTTTTCTGTTTAAAAACAATCTGGAAGCACAGTAAGAACGCCTGGAACTCCACATAGATGGTTTTAAATCTTAGTTGAAAGTGACTTAATTTTCCTAATCTTCAGTTTGCTTGTCTAATGGTTAGGATAATTTTCCAAAGATATGAGAATGTTAAAAGAAGCTGTGTATTAAATGCACAGCAAGGTGACTACCGTTAAACACACATCCGTTATTACAGTCCTTGGCCCTTGAAGAACAGGATACTTGTGCATTTTGAACACTAGCTCCTTACACTTCCCCCAAACCTTGGGTTTTCTTTCATCTTTTGATTGTCTCCTTTGTTGTATAAAATATTCAGTTTGGCACAATTTCCTCTGTTTATTTTTGCTCTTTCTACCTCTGTGCCATTATGGCTATATCCAAAATATCATGTCCCACACCAATGCTATATAACATTACTCTAGTAAATTTAGTTTCAGATCTTAAGTCCCTTGCTTCATTTGCTTATTGTGAAAAAGGCCAGGTAAGGGTTATTCTGTATGTGGACAGCCAATTTTCCAATTACTAGTCATCAATGTCTGTTCTTTCACTACATTATGTACTCTTGTTATCTTTACAAAAAAATGAATGAATTGATCATAAATATATGTATGGAAGAGCCTGCAGGTGTCTGAGCAAAGATGTAAACTGTGCAGAGATGAGAATGAAACTCAGTTCAGATTGACTTAAGGGAGTCTGATGCCAGGCAGTCCTTGGTCAGTGTTTTTAAAACAGTACAATTTGGATGAGAGTTTCCTGTTGTAATAAAATCTCCAGTGCACAAGGAAGTACAATTACATTAAAACTCGATTCAGGGCACATGTAATTTCTTCCGAGGAGATGGGTTCTAAAGATAGTCTGCCTGTGCTAATTTAAGGACCTAGGCAAGACTCTGACCTGGTCTCGATCATACAGTTAGTGCAGAGGTCATTTTAGGCTGTTAATTGCCTCTTTCCTGGTTGTGGGTGCTTGGAGAGCCCCTGGCAGGAAGGCTCATTTTGATTACTAGCCAAATCCAGTCCACGTTGAGGGAGCTTAATAAGGCCTGGCCTAATAGATAACATGGATCACCAGGCTGTGAATCACCCACCTCCAATTCCCACCTTTCTGGAAAAACAGGTTGTATGTCCTTCCCTTTGAAAGAACAATCCTGGGTGCTTAATATTCCTGGGTTCCCTGGAGATCTGTAGGCACAAGGACCTTTATGCTCCCAAAATATAGGCATTCATTTCTAGGCTTTTACCCTTATTCCTCTGATCAGTGTCTCTATTCTATGCCCTCACTACAGTTTTGATTACTTTGGCTTTGTGTTGTATTTTCATGCCAGGACAAATAATCTTATTTTCAGAAATGTCAAAATATCCGAACAGACAATTTTTCAAGATGTACAAGAGCCTTGTGAATATATGAGAAATCCATAATGAGTCAGAACTAAATGGTGCCTTCACCCATTGGAATAGCAGTTAATTCCCCAAAGCATGAAACATAAAAAGGATGTTCAGAAAAGGCAAAGTGTAACTAGTGGTGGGGATACCAGTTAGCACAGCCACCTTAAAAGACACTGTGCTGCTTACTCAAAACACAGATCCAGCCATCCCGTTTCTGGGCATATATCCAAAGGAATTACCGTCAGTGTGTAGAAGCAGCATCTACATTTCCATGTTAACTGCCACATTATTCACAAAGCCAAGATATGGAAACAACCTCAGTGCTCGTCAACAGATGAATAGATTTTTTTACTGTGGTATTTTATACATACACAAGAGAATAGCACTCAGCCTTTAAAAAGAAGGAAATTCTGTCATTTACAGTAACACAAATGAATCTAGAGAACATTACATGTGTGAAATAAGCCAGTCACAGAAAGGCAAATAGCTCATGATCTTATTTAAATGAAGAATCTAAAATGTTAAAGAGACAAAAGAGAGAAATGGTGGTGAGCATAAGCTTGGGCCAGCAAGGATGATGAAAAAAGGGAAAAAAAAAAAAAAGATGAAGAGCAGATGACATAATACTGGTAAATGGATGGGGGGGGGGAACCAGGTTGTCAAATCAGACTGAACAAAATTACAGGTCTTACAACCAAGTTAACTAAAAAAAGTCAAAAGGCAGAGCAACAGCGAAAGGAGTCATGTAATTCTTCCTTTGCAGAGATTTGAGACTGTCCAGCCTAAGTGCTTTAAGTCCTTTCTTTTCCTACATAAAATGCACACTGGCCGGGGGTGGTGCACGTCTTTAATCCCAGCACTCGGGAGGCAGAGGCAGGTGGATTTCTGAGTTCGAGGCCAGCCTGGTCTGCAGAGTGAGTTCCAGGATAGCCAGGGCTACACAGAGAAACCCTGTCTCGAAAAAACAAAACAAAACAAAACAAACAAACAACAAAAAAAAACCCAGCAAATTGGTCCAGACTGTCACAGTGGGAACAGCAAGTAAGGTTGTGGCCTGAGCAAACACTGGCCTGGCCTTTGTTTTACTGAACATCTGCTTATAATGATCTACAGATTTTGAAGGTATATGATAGCTTCCAGTAGATTATCCCTAATAAATGCACAAAACTCTGCTTTATTTACAGTCAGAAACCTAAATATACCTACTTAGCCCACTAAAAACATCCTACATAAGAAACCTTCAGTTAATAAATTCTCTGTCAGTCAGGAGTTGAATCATTACATGTTTATGACTGGGAAGGCCTGGAGCAAAGCTTTCTTTCCAAAGTGATACCAGTTCTAAGAAGCAGAACCATGAGACTATATAGCTTTGTTCTTTTTCAAGTTTCAGATTTGCATTTGAGAACTTTGGACTTAAAGTTTGCGTATATTTATCTCCGACTATAACTCCCGCAAGGTTTTAAGAACCTCGTCAAAATTCGAAATTTATCGTATTTAACGAAAAATACATTTAATTTAGACGGTATTCCCAGAGTCTCGTGACAAATAAAGTAAAATGATATGAAATTCATCATTTTTCCAAGAACACAAAGCGAGTTCGTACTATTTACCACAGTGTTCCACATATTCACAATGCAGAGGTGACTGAACCATCTTAACACCAGGTATATACTCAGTTCCCCTATGTGCTATGCCCTCGTGTTTATCCAGATGAAAATAAGGTCCTCTATCCCTATCTTTGCAGATACTCCATTGACAGAGGCAGCGACCCGGGAAGATTTTTCTATGTTGACATTACAACAGGTGCTCTAATGACTGCAAGACCACTAGACAGAGAAGAGTTCTCCTGGCATAATATAACTGTCCTTGCTATGGAAATGAGTAAGTAACATAATTTATTGGTCTCCACAGAGTTACAAAATGAAAAAAGATAGAAAGTGAAGGTGTCTAAATCGTGTGTCAAACACTATGTTCCAGAGGAGAAACTGAAATTATATGTTCTACAAATAAATGATTGTGTGATTTAGTCCTTAGTTCATTTTATCATTTAGGCACATCATTGAGTTCAGATGTTTTATGTAAAAGAATTCTATATAAGTCAGAAATTGAATCATTATATGTTTATGACTGGGAAGGCCTAGAGCAAGGAACTCCTTTCTAACAGCAATACCAGTTCTAAGAAGCAGGACCACAAAACTATAGCTTTGTTCTTTTCAAGTTTCAGATTAGCAAAAATAACAAAAACAAACAAAAACAAACAACTGTATTAGACCTACTCTTGCTGCATCCCTAAAGCTCTGGTAAGTTCTGTTTCCATTTCCCTCTCTGATTTCAATAACCCAAAGGTTATTAAAGAATATATTGTTTCATTTTAATTTCAAGTTTCTACAGGTTCTCTTGCTATTGATTTCTAGGTTTTTTATTGCATTATGATCTGATAGCAGAAATTACTTTAGGTTCATTTTTGTATTTGTTAGAACATTTTTTTGTAACAACTTTATTTTTGAGAAATTTCCATATGCTGCTAAAAGAGTGTATATTATACTAATGTTGGGTGAAATATTATGTAGATATGTAGAAATGCCATTTGATCTGTGGGGAGGCTTAATTCTAAAATTTTAAGAATGTTTTAAATCTAGATGATTTATACCTGGTGTATTTATGTTTTCATTATTGTTATTATATCTGGATCTTTCTGACCTATTATGTCCAATAATGACTTTTATGAAATTATATGCATCAATATTCAAGGTATATATATACTCACAATTATTTTTTGAGGTAAAAATCTCACTGTGTAGCCCTGGCCTGGCCTAGACCTTGCTAGGTAAAAAAGGCTGCCCTCAAACTCAAAAGAAATCTGTCTGCCTCTGTCAAATGCACGCTGGGATTAAAGGCATTCACTACCATGCCTGGCTACAAACATTGCATCTTCTTAAGTGATTGCTCTTTTTCCTAATTTGTGTTACCCTATTTACCTCTTCTAATTAGAAAAGCATATTTCACTACTCATATTTGCTTCCAAATTTCATTTGTTAGGGGTTTGTAATTCCATCCTTCATTTTGAGCCCATGTTCCTTTTCATATGAAATGAGTTTCTTGGAGAAATTAGTCATGTCTTATTGTTTGTTGTTGCTGCTTCTCATTTACTTATTCATCTCACAAATTTTACCCTTCCTGACCTTTCATGTTTAGGACTATATGTCTTTCTCCTGTATATAATATTCATTTAAGCATCTTCTGCAATGTGGCCTTAGTAGTCAAGAACTGTTTTAATTTATGTTCATGATAATTTCAATGAACAATAGAAATGATCCTGAGTCAGGTAACCCAATCACAAAAGAATACACATGATATGCACTCACTGATAAGTGGATAGTAGCCCAGAAATTTAGAATACCCAAGATAAAATTTGCAAAACTCATGAAACTCAAGAAGAAGGAAGACCAAAGTGTGGATACTTCATTCCTTCTTAGAAGGGGGAACAAAATACCGATTGAAGGAGTTATAGGGACAAAGTTTGAAGCTAAGACTGAAAGAAGGAGCATCCAGAGACTACCCCACCTGGGGAACCATCCCATAAACAACCACCAAACCTAGACACTATTGCATATACCAACAAGATTTTGCTGACAGGACCCTAATGTAGCTATCTCCTGTGAGGCTATGCCAGTGCCTGAAAATACAGAAGTGGATGCTCACAGTCATCTATTGGATAGATCACAGGGCCCCCAATGAAGGAGCTAGAGAAAGTACCCAAAGGAGCTGAAGGAGTCTGCAACCCTATAGGAGGAGCAACAATATGAACTAACTAGTACTCCCAGAGCTCATGTCTCTAGTTGCATATGTAGCAGAGGATGGCCTAGGCAGCCATCAATTGGAGGAGAGGCCCTTGGTCCTGTGAAGGCTCTATACCCCAGTATAGGGGAATCCCAGGAAGTGGGAGTGGGTGGGTTGGGAAGCAGGGGAGAAGAAAGGGTATAAGGGATTTTCAGAGAGGAAACTAGGAAAGGGGATAGCATTTGAAATGTAAATGAAGAAAACATCTAATAAAAATGTGAGTGTTTAAAAAAAACAGAAAGGATCATAATGATCATAATTTGAAACAATCACTATATACTTTCCTGGCTTTCTTATCCAGGCTCTGAACTGTCTTCCTTATCTCATTGTCTACTTATTTGTATCCTCTTGCAAACCACCAGCCAAATGAATTCTTTGTGGCATTTTAACCATTTCTTTCAATATTGCTGGATTCAGTTATTAGCATGATATGATCTTTGGCAGAGCATGCTACCTACCTCTGCATAATTGTGTTTCTATTTTGTGATTTGTACATCTGCTAGTATAGTTATCTTTTCCAGTTTATTATTTGGTTTGGAAAGCAGTCTTTTCTTGAGGGCTCAATTCCAATACCACTCAATAGAAGAAAAACAAGCCACTTAAGTAGTACAAAGACTAAATTAAAGCAGATACAAAAATACTATTGAAAAGAGATGGGGTTGGAGAGTTGGCTCAATGGTTAAGACCACCAATTGCTCTTCCAGAGGTCCTGAGTTCAATTCCCAGCAACCACATGGTGGCTCACAACCATCTATAATGGGATCTGATGCCCTCTTCTGGTGTGTCTGAAGACAGCAACAGTATACTCATATAATAAATAAATAAATTTTAAAAGAAAAAGAAAGAGTTATAGCCTCTGATAATTCCATCACTGATAACCATAACCAAGCAAGTGGGAGTAATAATGTAGAGTAATATATGAGTTTAGGAAGTAGATGTATTAAGGGCAGCAAGATGGTTTGGCCAGTAAATGCATTTACTACAAAAGCAGAGTTTGATTCTGGAATCCACATAAAGATGGAAAGAGAGAAATGAGTTCCCAGAACTGTCCTGTGACCTCCACACACAATACCATGCATGAAATTATGTGAATTATACATGCATCATGCATATGCATAGACACACATCCACATGTGCTTTAATTAATCAGATGAGTAAAAAATAATAAAAAAGTAATAAAGGGGGATAAGAGGAAAATGAATTAGTAAGATCAAATAAAATAAAAAGGGAAAGAATGTTATAAAGGGAAAGAAAGAAAATAAAGCAATTAAAATACTATTGTACAAGAAAGAAAAATACAGGATTAGAGATCAATGGTTAAGAGCACTTGTTGCTCTTGTAAAGAACCCAGGTTCCATTCTCAGGACCCATATGATGGCTCACACTCATCTCTAACTCCAATCTCAGAGAATCCGACAATCTCTTCTGACCTCCACAGGTACCAGACACAAATATGGTGCACTTCCATGTAAGCAAAACATTCATACACATAACAAATTTCAAAAATGAAAAATATATAAACAAAACAAGAGCATTACAAGAGAAATAAAAATCATAAAAGCTTCTTTTAAGAATAAAAATAATGGACTGGTGAGAGAGCTCAGTAGTTAAAGTGCTCACAAGTCTAATGACCAGTGTAAGCTGGAACCGACATGAAGGTCAAAGGACAGAGTTAACGCCACACATTGGGCAGCGGCAGGGATGTCAACTCATATACATATATGAAAATACCATCATTTAAAATAAATAAATAAATACCAAAAGTATAGCATAAAGAAGAAAAACCTAATGAGTAAAATGCTGCCCTTCCCTAATGACAAACACCTCCCCGCACAGAAGGCACTTCCTTGTCCCAGCCTGTGCATGGTTACACTCTCAACAGGGAACACAGGTCCTATGAGCATTTCCACATTCTATCCATTCCTTGACAAAGCAGATCGGCACAGCTGTCTCCCTGCCTTGCTGATTTCTCACTGTCATTGTTCCGTATGCTCTCTTTAGACAATCCCTCCCAAGTGGGAAGCGTTGCTGTCACAATCAAAGTCCTCGATGTGAATGACAATGCCCCAGAGTTTCCCAGATTCTATGAAGCTTTCATCTGTGAGAATGCCAAAGCAGGACAGGTAAGCTCATCACCTTGGTAGACCCCAGATGTACAAAGGTAACTCTTAATAACTATCTTAGGGAGGGTTTCTATCCCTGTGATAAACCACCATGACCAAAAGTAATCTAGGAAGGAAAGGCTTTATTTCATCATACACTTTCAGGTAATAATCCATGACTGAGGGAAATCAAGGCAGTAACTCAAACAGTGGAGGACATTGGAGGCAGGTGCTCATTCAGAGACCATGGAAGAGAGCTACTTACTGGCTTGCTCCTCATGACTGACTGGACCTGCTTTCTTATACAATCCAGTACCACCCTCTCAGGGATGGTACTACCAACAACGTGCTGGTTAGCATATCAATCATTAATCAAGAAAATGTTCTACAGACCTGCCTATAGGCCAATCTTATTGAAACATTTTCTCAATTGAGGGTCCTTCTCTCCAAATGGCTTTATTTTATATCAGTTGGCATAAAACTAATCAACACAATTGCTGAATCCATGATCAACATCATGTCCACACCAGAAAGTATGGATTGGAAAGCAGAGTCTCCAATTTCTTTATATCACGTTCTAGCCATTTACTTGTTAAGTGAACCACTTGGAGTCCAAATTACATTTCGTGGTCTGAGTGGTGCTTTAATAGTTCTTGTGACTTGACTCACAGAAGAAATATTCTGGTTATGGAAGTAAGACCAGTTCTATAAACTTCACAAATATATTTTTTAAGAAATGTTTCTAAACCTCGCCTGGTTTTTCAAATCCCAAATGAATTGAATAAGAAGCATCCAGCACTATACTTCCAGTGGCCAAATATCAGGATATCTGTCAAGCACTGCACACCCCTTCCTGCTCATCCACACCCTTCTTTCTTCTCCTGCTGTCCTACACTTCCTTCCCCCACTAAGGGTCATAATGTCCATTTTACCTCATTTACTGTGGTCCTATAAATTCCAGTGGAACAAATGGATGAAGGTCATTTATTTTGAAATTTGGGAGGTTGGGAAATCCTCCTCTGACCAGACTGTAGCCCAGGCTCTGACTACGATGCAGCTCTGAGTTCACGCTTACCCCTCTCCTAGAACATCATCTAATGCTCTCTGCACAAAGCTGTCTCTAGAACCAATATTTACTTGAACTTTCAACATCCTTAGCCCAACATTTCTTTATCCAATGAAAGTGACTTTGTTTCTGGAAAGTCAAGGGTCCTGCAGTGATTCAAATCCAAACTGACCTCAACACTGATTCTCATAACGTGGTGCAATAGTCTGCATCACTCTTAAAAGCTTTTCCCAGTTCTCCGATAATTGTATTTCCATATTTATTAAATTTCTACTTTAAGAAGGCCTAAGATATTATCCACCTAATAACGGTTACAATAAAAGCTTTGTTGAACAAGGCAGGTCCATGGTAATGGCTGTAAAGAACCACATTAACAAGGCTGCAGTTTGGTACATTATGTCATATGTGAAGCAAGGTCAGAGAGAAGACACAATACAGAAGGTGCTGTGTTGAGGTGGACAAGCTCTTAGAGGATTTTAAAGTTCTGACTAGCTGTTCTGAGTTTTTAAAATTATTTTTTACTCTCATGCTTTTTGATTACTATACATATATTTGTTTTACTATAAAATAAGATTTAATATAAGTATATTTTATGCCATAGCAAAAGAAGCTAAATTTAGTCATGAACTTAGAAGAAGCTAAGTAGCACAATGAGGGAAGCCCCCTCTGTCCTCAAAGCATACCACTTTCTGTCTTGAAGATGCTAGAAGAGGAACTACACTGTGTCAAGAGCATAACATCTAACCACCACTCCTGCTTTTGCAGCCAAGTGTGTCCTCCACTTCCAAGGACATCACTAATGGTCCTTTGTGAAAGTCTTTGAAATAGGTTATCTGTGACCTGGATTTAGGAGGCAGTGTCATAAGCCTATCCCATTTGTTACCTTCAGCCATATATAAAGCTAACCGTAGTCTAACCTCATCTCTCTCTCTCTCTCTCTCTCTCTCTCTCTCTCTCTCTCTCTCCCCGTGTGTGTGTGTGTGTGTGTGTGTGTGTGTGTGTGTGTGTTCTCTTCCTCATAGTGGATGAAGGGCACACAACAGTGAAATGCATGCCTGATGACTACAGATGGAAGACTGTAGAATGCTAAGCAAGATATTAGACAAGTGAAGCTAAGGTCTCTCAGAAGAAGCAAGTCAATAAAGCTGGCAAGGGTGCTCCCACCATGAACCCCACCACACTGTCTAGCTACCCTTCAAAGTCCCATCTCACCAATATCCACAGTTTTATGATCTGTCTTAAACTTGTTCCACTCTATTATCTATTCAAAGCACTCCCTTGGAAACATTTCATCTTTTTACATTTGGCAATCAAAATAAAAATACAGAATTTGTCTCTCCATGGAGCTAGCGTGGATGGTGCATCAGTTATGAGCAGCACTGATGTGAGTCTGAACCGTGTGTGACTCTCTCCACTGTTCCCTGGCCCTTAATCGTGTTATTCCACCATTCTGTGCACCTTCAGATTCACCATTCAGCTATTTCAGGAGGCTTACTCTGAGATGGAGTTCTGAAATACAATGTTTTAGAGACAAAATGGAAAGGCAGAAAGACTGAGCAAAATAAAGTCTAGCTGCAATAAAGATACATTAACAGCCAGGCGGTGGTGGTGCACCCCTATAATCCCAGCACTTGGGAAGCAGAGGCAGGCAGATTTCTGAGTTCAAGTCTAGCCTGGTCTACAAAGTGAGTTCCAGGACAGCCAGGGCTATACAGAGAAACCCTGTCTCGGGAAAAAAAAGAAAGAAAGAAAGAAGGAAAGAAAGAAAGAAAGAAAGAAAGAAAGAAAGAAAGAAAGAAAGAAAGAAAGAAAGAAAGAAAGAAAAGAAAAGATACATTAACATCCTCACAAAGGTCTAGAATAAGAGCTTTCCCAAGTTTAAGGGGGAGTATAAGGCCTTTATTCTCCCAGCATTTGTTTGTCACTGGTGACAGGTTTCCCTGAAAGGATGTGGTAACTATGGGTAAGGTGGCTAACACAGTAAGGGTAATAATCCCTGAAAAGATAAGCCACTGAAGAGCCGAGCAAAGAGTCCTTTGAACATATGAACAGGACACAGAAATTCCTTGGCCCTCTAATCTTCAGCATGCTGTAAAATTCTTAAAAGCTTACCTGGGTCCTCAAGCTGATATAGTCAGAGGTATGAGTGTGTATTAATGCCCCAACTGTCTAATTCATCCTGCTTTCTTTACTGCTTTTTCATGAGTTTCCATAGCCTTCATGAAAGGTATTCCTTCGAAGAATATTGTGGGAAAGACAGAACTGGGCCAAAGGGATCAAGGGGAAGCACTCTTGCTCTCCCTGTCACTAAGCTCCGTTTTTGTTTTGTGGTTTTTCCCAGCTGAGCTCCACCCTCATACCTCTGACTACAGTCTGCTTCCCAACCCGTTTTGAGCTTATGCGCTCCACCTTTTCTAACTTCCTCCTAACAAAGCACGGATTTTCTGTGGCCCAGGCACCTTGAATCCACATTCCATAGTTTAACACTGTTCTGTTTATCTGCTTTCCAGGTAGTAGTTATTCTTAAGAAGGGGCTTCTCCATGATAGCAACATAGATACCAAATGGTTGTTATACAGATTGTGCAAAACCTCATGACATTCTATGCTTCTTTTACTGTCTCCTGTTTACTACATTTTAACTGGCCAAGCTGTGGGAATAATGCAGCTGAAGCACTTAGTCACTGCTTATCATTTACCTATTAACATATTCAAGATCAAGAATATGCTTAGTTAATTCAAAGCTGTGTGATCGCATGGAGGGTTTTCTGGTAACTTTCAGGACTTCTTATTACACTCCAGGTTTAGGGATTCACTAGACTTTGCTTTTTTCCTTTGGCTCCAACTCACCCTGAATTTATTCATGTCCCTCCTTCAGCTGATCCAGACAGTGAGTGCTGTGGATCAAGATGACCCTCACAATGGTCAACATTTCTACTACAGTTTGGCTCCTGAGGCTGCTAACAACCCCAACTTCACTGTCAGGGACAACCAAGGTAATCGGGTGGACAGTGGACGTGGCTATCTATGCTTTTCTACTGCTGAAGATGGACATTTTGAGTTACTACACCATATAAACAGTGTCACATTTCCAGGCTTTTTAATGAAAGGGACGGCATTAATGCTAATTTGTAGTCTACCAGGTTTTGCTACACAGCATCAAAGACAAAGAGTGCCCTCTGCTGTCTCGATAGCTTTCATTCCTCGGTTAGCTGACAAACATTGATGCTTGGTCTGTGAAAGACACTATTCAAGGTGCAGTGGTAAATTTCCTTCCTTTAGTCCAAATCAGAGCAACTATGTTTACATGTTCTATAAGGACAGAAATGGCCTAAGGGAAAAAATGTCCTAGAGAAAGAGAACAAACCTGAAGGAACATTTCTAATCAAAGATTTAAAAACCAATAAAAACAGGGAGAGAGGAGTAAAATGCTCCCACAGCAAAAGAGGTACAGCTAAAGGAAGGGGTAATAGCAGCAGCAGGAGCAGCAGCAGGAGCAGCAGCAGCAGTTGTAGCAGCAGCAGCAGCAGCAACAGCAACAGCAGTAGCAGCAGCAGTTGTAGCAGCAGCAGCAGGAGCAGCAGCAGTAGTCACACCAGCAGCAGCAGTAGCAGCAGCAGCAGTAGCAGCAGCAGCAGTTGTAGCAGCAACAGTTGTAGCAGCAGCAGCAGCAACAGCAACAACAACAGCAACAGCAACAGCAACAGCAACAGCAACAGCAACAGCAACAGCAGCAACAGCAGCAACAGCAGCAAATCCCCTGAAGCGCGAGTAGGTACTGAGAGCAGAACTGACATTTTCTGCAAGAGTTCTTAACCCCTGAACCATCTCTCCAGGCCCCACAGGTCTCTTCTTTGATCACTCTCTACCTTATAAACTGAGACATGACCACTCACTTGAACCCAGAGCTTCTTGATTCAGCCAATCTAGCTAGCCGGCTTGCTCCAGGGATCCTGACTGCACCTGCTAAGCTCTGAGGTTAAAAGTGGCTCTCCATGCCTCGCATCCGTGTAGGTCCTGAAGATCAAATTCTGATCGTCACCCAAAGTAGTAGTTTGCATAGCAGTCATCTTCCCTCCCTAACCCGCTCTTGAGAAATTTTTTGAGCCAAACTTTTGAATGACTCACCTATCTGTTTCATAGGAAAATCCTCCTATAAACAGTAGTTTATGCCTCCTTGGGGTTGGCTTTATGACAGAATCCCCAGGGTAAGGAGAGGTGGACATTGTGGGGTTTTTTCTTCAAACTTTTACCTAGGTATCACTCTTTCATACTTGCAGAACTGACACCAAAAGCAATGCGCAGCACAAGGCTGCACATTTCTTCAAGGTGACTTCCAACATCTGCTCACAGAAGCAATATCATATAAAGATGGGCAAAAATACACAGGATTGTAACAAAAAGAGGTGATTCATCTCTGGAAAGGTTTCCCAGCACAGAAGCCAGTACATCTTCAACAGAAAGTATGAACTCATCTCCATATGACAGTTTATCACAAAGGGTGTCTTTTCCTCACACACCCACTTCCAATATGGTGTGCTTCCCATACCCATCCCCCCTTTTATAATGCAGGAAAGCCTTTTAGTAAGGGCTGAGAGAGGACTGTGTATCAAACCCAGGGCCTTGAACATGATGGGCAAGCCCCCTGCCACCAAGCAGAACCCACACTCCACCCCTTTTTCTCCTTTATCTTTTTTATTTGGTGTTGTCTTTTAGAGAGCAGATCTCACTATGTGAACTCGCCAGATTGGAACCTACAGTACAGACCCTCGGTGGCTTCAGAGGTCCTGCTGCCTCTGCCTTCCAAGCACTGGGATTACAAAGGCACACCATGTTCCATCATGCCCAGGTTTTCTTTTTCAGTCTCAAAACATGAAATGGATTATATGTATAGAATAAAGTTTCAAAACCATTTTCTCATCTTTTCTTTATTTGGCAAATACAACACACATACATACATACACACACACATACACACACACACACACACACACCCCAGAACTGACGCCTTAGAAAAAACTTCTCTTTCCAAAAAAAGTTGCTAAAACTCTAATTATCACATTTAATGAAAACATTACAAATGGCTAACATATACCAGTCCCTGCCATGTAATATAAAATTATGGGTGGGGTTTTGGTTGTGTTTCGTTGTTGTTGTTGTTGTTGTTGTTGTTGTTGTTACTGCTGCCTGCTGCTGCTGCCATTTCAGCTCTATATCAGTTTTTCTTAAAATCCTCATGATCTAGGCTAAGTTGAAGCACAACAAGAAATAAATTCAAGTTTTATTTAGAGAAACTGATTTTAAAAATAAAATTATAAAAGGTAGTTCACAATAGTCAGCTGTTAAGTCAGGAAGGCAGAGCATGGGCTGTGTGGTTAGCAGGTAAATAAATCCTCATACTAATAACTGCTTGCCATCATTTTGCACTGAGAAGAAAATAAGAGGAAAGTAAACCCATGTCAAAGCAGGAAATAACTATTACTGTCTGAACAAGTGCAGACCACTGTCTTAGGCTTCCTACTGCTGTGATAAAGCACCATGACCAAACAGAACTTGGTGAGCAAAGACCTTATTTCATCTACAACTCTCAGATCCCTCCATCACTGGAGGAAATCAGATAGGATCTCAAAGCAGGGCCCTAAAGACCAGAACTGTTACATAGGCCATAGCAGAACACTACTTACATAGGCCATAGCAGAACACTACTTACTAAGGCCATAGCAGAACACTACTTACATAGGCCATAGCAGAACACTACTTACATAGGCCATAGCAGAACACTACTTACATAGGCCATAGCAGAACACTACTTACATAGGCCATAGCAGAACACTACTTACTAGCTCTCTCTCAATGGGTTGATGAGCATGCTTTCTTGTAGCACCCAGAACTCATAGCACACAGTGTGCTGTGCTACAGGACCGGGCTCAGTCGCGCCCCCCTCAATCGGTGGAAGAAATAAGGGGTTCTGGACAGGTGGGCAAGGAGTTGGCGAGAAAAGGGTGACACATAGACACAGACGCAAGGGAGTGTGGTATCTGAATGTATTTTGTCTCAAAGCAAGCACCAGTCTTATAAATGACTTTTACAAAAAGCTAACAGGAACCAACTGGGACAAAAATCAATGTTAACAACTGTGATCAAAAGCAGCTAAATCTTATAAACTAGGGGCAAGAGCTTTAAGCCCTTGCTATAGTTCCAATTCTAGTCTATTGTATAGTCCACCTTCCCCCTAGGCCATTATAAATTCCTGAGTATGGGTGTAACTCAGCTATCTATAGTTCTAAGTATCTACTCTAGTTCCTCCCTAGACCACAACCTTCCTTCTTCCTAGGTCATTGTAAATTCCTGCATATGGGAGTAACTTGGCTTCTCTTTTAAGTATCTGTAAGGAATCTCCATTTGTTCGAAGAACTCATTAACTTTCTTCTAATATGCAATGTAGTCTGCCATACCTGACTGTAATGAAGATTCTAAGTATACTTTGCTAAGCTTGCCTTGAGATTTCTAACTCTTATCCAGTAAAATAATGTAAGAAAGCATGCAAGACCCTCGACACTATCGCAGGAACAAATCTGGGGCATTCTAGCTATGGAAATGCCAAATTTCCAGGAGACTAAGTTTCCGTGACCTTTTCACCTCGGGACTGCGTCCAGGTTTTGGGCGCCTGTCACTTGTGTCACTACTGGAGTGGATGTAGCAGTGCTGACCCCGACCACATCAGTTATTAGCTAAGAGAACTGCAGTGCAGACCAGTCTGGTGGGTGAATTTTCTCAATTAAAGTTCCATCTTCCAAAATGAGTATAGCTTGGGGGAAGCAGACATACCAGCTAACGCACCACTAACGCTACGAAACTAAATGCACAGCTTTATAGCGCCATTAAACAGGTCGATGCTTTCGTGTCTGGGAAACCCGAGGTCAAGTGCCAGCTTTGCTGCTGGTTAATGACTATAAAGAAATTCTAGCCGGGCGTGGTGGCGCACGGGAAAAGAGGACCCGGTTTTTATGGTTCCTCAAGAGGGAGAGAAGGAGGAGGAGGGAGTAGGGGATTTTTCTGATTTGACAATATCTGACAATATCCATTCTTTCTACAGAAGAAATGGGTACACGGAGGATTTTTATGCTCGGGTGCACAGGTGCAAAGTGAAATTCTTACCACAAACACTTGGCAGTGAGCTGCATCTCAATCCATCAACTAACCCACAAACTCTTGGCAGTGAGCTATAGCAGTTGGCAAATACATGCATTCAAAGAACAGTAGGGGCAAGCACACAGATTCAAGAAATGTTCAGGCTGTTATATTTAGCTATGTAAAGGCTTTCTACTAATAATGAAATCTCTTTCCCAGTTTCGGGGTCTTTGAGACCTGTTACATTTTCTCAGGATCTTTCAGTAGGATAAAAAAAAAAAAAAAAAAAAAAAGCCAGTAGTCAAGTAAGCATAAACTAAGGGACAATGTACTGGAGTTTGAGTAGCTCCTGAAAGTTACCCACCTCGTTCAGCTTTGCCCCAGTTGCATGGCTCTTGTGTTCTTTCAATTATGGTTTCAAAGCAAGAGAGCAGGGAGAACCAGACTCCAGCTCCTACCTGCATGTTCTTCATCAATTAAGGCAAAATATTTTTTCATACCTAACTTAAAAAGAGTAGGAAAGTATAGTCCTTTATTCAAGAAGGGGAGGAGAACCAGAAATACTGACGATCACTAGCCATGTTTGCTTTAAGCTTTTAGAAATTTTATGAAATTCTAGTTCATGTGAAACATGCCCAAAAACTCTGCTGTTAACGGTATTAGCTTCTTGTTGGTTTGGATGGTTTATATTATTTGTGTTTTTCTAGAAGGACCTCACTATGTAGCCCTGGCTGGCCTAGAACTTTCTGTAGTCCTCCTGGCCTCAATCCCCTGTGTCCCAGCTTCCAGATTACAGGCATGTAGCACCATATCCAGCTTGGTTTTGGCTTTTGAGTTACTTCTTATGAATCCCATCATACCTCTCAAATTGTTCATCTGCTGAAATGATCACAACATTGAAAAATATATGCTTTATAAGTCAAAGCCATTCTAAGTAACTTAAAAACATGAATTTAAAATTCATATATATATATATATATATATATATATATATATATATATATATATATATAGTATTTGGCAAATATCAACATCACTGCACCTGCCCACATAGTGAGTTCTGGAGAACACATCTAACCATTTAGCTAAAGAAGGATTACATTCTACTACACATTTAGTCAGCTATAATGTGAAATTCAAATAGCAACAGGAGATGATTTTCTAATGTTCTCATTATGGAGAAATGAGAAGTGTTTAAGAGAGTGGATAGGCTGGGGCTATGGTTTAGTCAGTAAACGCTTACTGCACAAGTGTGAGGACCTGAGTTCAGATGCCTACCACATCTGTAAAAGCCGGGTGTGACTGTGCATGTCTCTAAGCTTAGCTCTGAGTTTAGGGAAAGTGGTGGGTTTCCAAAGCTCACTGCCCAATCTGTGTAAACTGGAGGTGAGACGTCCAGGTTCAGTGAAAAACACTGTCTCAAAAAAAGAGAAAAAATGAAGAGCAGAGCAAGGAAAACACCCCACATCAACCTCTGGGCTCCACACACATGTGAACATATGTGTGTACACAAACTTATACACACAAATAAAAACCTCACATACAAAAAAAAAGGGCTTGCCTACATGCCCTGAATTGATCATTATATAATGAAAAATATACTAAAATAGCCCCCTATACCTCATAAAGGTATATGAGTGTCTCTTAATTAACATTTTCACTTTTTAAATGGAAAGAAAAATAATAACTTTTACCAAGGCTGAAAAGATGACTCAGCAGTTAAGAGTATGTGCTGCTCTTCCAGGGGAAAGGTTCAATTCCAAGTACCCAGATGACAGTTCACAATCATCTGTAACTCTAGTTGATGGAGATACAACGGCCTCTTCTGGCCTCTGCAGGGACCAGGCACACAAGTGTCATGCAAATATGCATGTAGGCAAAACACCATGTGCATAAAATAGAATTTAAAAATTGAAAGAATAGAATTCGCCAGATTCATATTAACTGTGTAAACTCAGCCCACAGGCCAGAACTTCCAAGCTGTGTCCTATTAGCAAGGATTCACATAAGCTTCTGCAAATGAGCAGGTTCTTCGGGAACTTGGTGAAGCCAAGTGAGAGGCACAAAAGAAAATACTGGAAGACAGGAAACAGTCCAAACAGCGAAAATAAACACTCCTGAGCAGCCACATGGGCTCCTGGGCTCTCTTTTGCTGGAGGCAGTAAAAAGCAGAGGCCTTGGGAAGCTGCTGTGCAGGAGCAAACAGGGGCCACAGATCACCAACCGCTGTTCAATTCTGACAAGTGTTCCCAGGAAACATTTGTTAGATCTGAAGGCTGTCAGTTCGCCCTGGGCATTTTATGTCACAAAGGCTAAGACAGCCTCTCACAAAAGAGCTTCTCTCCTAGGCCTCGGGGTTTTGCCTGAAAGCAAATGAAAAGCTTGATTTTCAAACCTAAGTGCTGAGCCAAACCAGTAGGCGTGGCTGCAGCAGCACACACCTTATAACCTTTCTCCTTCTCCTACCCTGCCCCTGTCTCCCTGCTTCCTTCAATCCCAGAATTTCTCTTTTTCTCATCTTTTTTTATTCCTGAATGCCTTACTCCTTCAGATAATACTGCTCGGATTCTGACCCGGAGGTCTGGCTTCCGACAGCAGGAACAGAGCGTCTTCTACCTGCCCATCCTCATAGCAGACAGCGGCCAGCCTGTCCTCAGCAGCACCGGCACGCTTACCATTCAGGTGTGCAGCTGCAATGATGATGGCCATGTCATGTCCTGCAGCCCAGAGGCCTATCTGCTCCCAGTCAGCTTGAGTCGGGGTGCCCTCATCGCCATCCTGGCCTGCATCTTTGTCCTCTTAGGTGAGTTGGTGGCTCCTTTTGGGGGGTGTTGGGGACTCCACAGGCTTTGAGACATGAGCAGTTAACCCCCTATCTCAGCTACTCAGAACTGGACTTCTTCTCCCAAGCTTACTTCAAAAGGTGGTAGAGTGAAGCTTGGAGAAAAGTGCAGAGGTTGAAGAGACAGTCTCTTCCCTCAAGGCCTCTTTGGCAAGGTTAAAACACATAGGTTTATCAAGTATCAATTGTAGACCTGAAGACCATACTAGGCACTGTGATTAGAAGACAGACACTCTGGCCTTCATAGTTTATTTCAGATGATACAAGTTCACATTGACATGATAGAACCAAACTTACATGGAAGAGGGTATGATAATCACTTCTTCAAATCCATTTCAGATAAGTAACAGCTAAATCACAGAGGTTCAGTAACAAGCCCAAAGCCAAGTATCAGCGGCAGAACCAGGACTAGCATGCGGGCAGGCCATACACCGGTCTCCCTTCCTCAGTGGCACTCTACTGGCTCCTCATGCCCACATGCTCTAGATAGCTGAGTGTTACTGAAAGGAAAGAGGTGCAGGATGTGTGTCCTGATGAGAAAGGGACTGAGGAGAGGTACCACAGCAAGTGGGTGGTCAGCAAGGCCCTCACAGAAAAGTAGAACTCTGAGCTGAGACCTGAAAGAAGCCGCAGTGGGAACCGCAGGGTTTCTGAGAATGAGCTGTCTGTGGCCCACAAGTCCTCGTAGGCACTGTGCACATCTAACAGACAGCAGTAAAGAAACAGAGCCTCTTTGTGTCTGCTGAGGAAGAAAGAGGGGTGATAACAGGCTATGGGGAGCCTTCCCTCTTCTTTCAGTCCCCAGCTCTCTGGTGCCCACAGGCTTCGGTGCAGTGTCTTCTAACACTCAGAAGCAAACACCTAAGTTACCTCTGGAATCCCAGAAAACATCTACGTGTGCGTCTCACCGCCACTCTGTCACTGAGTTCAACCATTGCACGTTCGTCTTCCTTAGAGAAAGCAATGCAAGAGACAATGCTATCATTCTATGTAAGTGAAACCACACAGCTTCTGTGTCGATACACTGCAATTCCAGCGTGAACAGGATGAGGCAGGAGGACTACTACAAGCTTGAGGCCATCCTGGCATACAGAACAAGTTCTAGACCAGGCTAGAAATCCTTGGCTGCATAATGAGACCACATGTCAATAAATAAATAAATAAATAAATAATAAGAGAGAAAACTAAAACTCAGTAACTTTCTGCAGGGAAAAATATAAGGCACTGGGAATTTAAAGTATAATCCACATGCACCCTTGATCTCTATCTAGTTAACCTAAACACCAAGCGACTGAGCAACACACCAGATAAAGAAATTCATTGTTAAAAATGACAGCATTGCACTGAATTTGTAAACAGCCCTTTGGAATACACTTCTCAAAACATATTTTAAAACATGATGTAAGTTTTTGTTGTATTTTGGGTGTTCTGTCTTACATTACAATTAAGGAACATAAGTAATCTTCCAGACTACCTGTACCAAGTAAAATCCACCTGCAATTCCTAAAGTGTCCATAAGGTGGCAATAGGAGACCTTGAGTGCAGAACAAGAAACGCTGTTTTTCCGTTATCTGCTCTGCTTTGGGGAGAAATTTCTAGGTTGGCTCTACTTTGAAGAATGCTGTAAGTTCATCCTGGTACACAAAGAGCCATCATTACAGAGACATTGATTTAAAGAGACTGCTCAGAGTGCTGTGTAAGAGATAACTTTGTTTGTAAACCAAGAGCCCCCCTTTTTTTTAACCTCACAGAATAAGAAGTCCCCAGAAGCTAAGGTAAATGTAGGTGTCATAAAATCCCAGGAGTGTCACACATGCCCACTTACTTCTAAGAGAGTACAACCCAAATCACACAATTCACACAACTCTAACATTTATGCTGCAGTTGACTTGTACACATACACACAAAGGTGGACAATTAAACACGTTCATCTGGGCAATATTTACTGGGGGTGGGGGGTCATGTACCCAGTTCCTAGAAAACCTCGAGGCTTGTCCACAGTACCCACAGAATATTCAGAGCAAGCCTTCCCAGCACTGATGCCTTTCTCTCAGAACCTGGACTTTCTTCACCTGAACCTATAATCCCAAAACCTGATTTTAAAGCATAATTTAATGCTCATTATTTATAACATTTTATCTAAAAAATAAGACATGTATCAATCTTTCGTTTTCAAGAGATGACTAGTTCTACACACTGCCTAATCCCACCCAGCCAACAGCGTTCTCTCCAGCACACACCCAACAGCGTTATCTCCAGCACACACCCAGGGACTTGGATGGGTCTGGGGGGCGGTATTTCATTAAAAATAGATTTTTTTTGTATATATTTTGACTATATTTCCCCACCCTCCCCTCAGTTCTTGCCCAACTCCCGTCTCATCCAGATCCACTTTTTCTGTCTTACAATAGAAAATAAGCTTCGGGAGATAATAATAAAATATAATAAGATAAAAAAAAACATTGGAATACAATAAAACAAACAAGAGGAACGGAACCCAAGAAAAGGCAAGAAAAAATAACCCAGATATATACACAAAGACATGCTTATTTCTCACACCCAGAATATCCATTAAAAACACAAAATAGAAGCCATAATTTAAACTCAAGTGATCTGAAGGTAATGTCAGACAAATAGACAGATGGACAAACAGCGAGACAAAATAGGAAATAAAATTTAAAAGAGGACATTTTTTTCAAAAAGAAAAACGCCTTGACATGACCTTGTAAAACAAAGAACCTTCATAGATGCTGTTAAGTTGGTTTTCTTTTGGCCATGTCCTGCTGGGCATGTGACCTACTCGTGAGAATAGATTGTTTCCCCAGGGAGACTGCCTTGCAGAAAATAAAATTATCATTTGTAATTGGTTAACTCAGATTGCTTCTGAGTTGGAGATGGAGGCATATATCCACTTTTCCTTTCAGCATTAAGACTCTAACTGGTGGGATCCCATGCAGGCCCCGTGCGTGCGTGCGTGCGTGCGTGCGTGCGTGCGCCATGCATACTTGTTGCCTTTGTCTCTGTGATTGTGTATGAACTTTGGTAGTATTGATTTAGACGGGCTTGTTTTCTGGATGTCCTCCATCCCCTGCGGCTCATACTCTTTCTGCCTACCTTTCTTCCAAGTTCCTCCAGCCCTGTGAAGAGGAATTTGGTAGATCCCATTTAGGGCCGAGTGTTCTAAGGTCTCTCCCTCTGCATATTGCCTGGGTGTGGGTCTCTGTATTGGTTCACATCTGCTGCAGGGAGCAGCTTCACTATGATGGCTGAGCAAAGCACTGATCTATGAGTAGAGCAGAACATCTTTAGGATATATTTTATTGCTACGTTCTTTTAATAGAACAGTAGCATTTGGCTTTACCATAGGTCACTGGGTTATCTATCTAGTCTCAGGTCCTTAGTCACTTAGTCACTGTCAGGTTTGAACTCCATCTCATGGAGTAGGTCTTAGGTTAAATAAGATATTGGAGGACTATTTCCACAAGTTTTGTGCCACCATTGCACTAGCATATCTAGCAAGAAAAACATAAATTGTAGAGAGAAGAGTTGGTATTTAATTTTTTGGTAGCATGCAGAGCACCTCTATACAAATGACATTTGGCACATAAGGGTGGAGTCTCAGTGTAGGCACCAAGATCTGTGAAGAATTATGTTGGAATTTTGATGGTGATTGCACTGAATCAATAGATTGCTTTTGGTCACATGGCCATTTTTACAATATTAACTCTATCTATCCATGAGCATAGGAGATATTTCCATCTTCTGCTGTCTTCTTCAGTTTCTTTCTTCAGTGACTTAATATATTTATCATACAAGTCTTTCACTTGTTTGGTTAGAGTTACCCAGAAAATATTTTATATTATATAAGCCTACTGTGAAAGGTATAGTTTCTTTGATTTCTTTCTCAGTCCATTTGTCATCTATGTATAGAAAGGCTACTAATTTTCATGAGTTAATTTTATATCCAGCTACATTGCTGTCAGTGCTTCTCAGCTGTAGGAGTTTCATGGTGGAGTTCTTAGGTGTGTGTGTGTGTGTGTGTGTGTGTGTGTATTCATATCATTTGAAAACAAAGATACTATGACTTCTTCCTTCCATTCTAATTTGTATACTCTTAATCTCTTTCAGTTGTCTTGTTGCTCAAGTTAAGGCTATATTAAGTAGGTATATAAAAACAGGACAATTTTGTCTTGTCCCTGATTTTAGTGGAATTGCTTTGAGTTTCTTCCCATTTATTTTTATGTGGGCTATGAGATAGCTGTAAATCACCTTTATTATAAAGTATCTCTCTTGTATCCCTAATCATTCCAAGATTTTTAATCATGAAGAGGTGTTGATCATTAGCAGATGCCTTTTCTACATCTAATGAGCTGATCATATGGTTTTTGTCTTTCAGTTTTGTTTATATGGTGCATAACATTGATTTATGTGTATGATGAACCATCCCTGAAAGCCAACTGGATTGTGGTAGATGATCTTTTTGATATGTGTTTGGATTTAGTTTGCAAGTATTTTACTGAGAATTTTTGCATCTATGTTCATAAGAGAAATTGATCTGTAATTCTTTGGTCTTTATGTGGTTTAAGGTCAGGGTAACTAATTAGGTAATGTTTCTTCTGTGTCCTTGTAAAGCTAATTAGGTAATGTTTCTTCTGTGTCCATTTTTGTGCAATTATTTGAAGAGTATTGACCTTAGCTCTTTTTGGAAAGTCTTGTGGAATTCTACACTAACACCATCTGCCTTTGGGCTTTTTTGTAGTTTGTAGGTTTTTTAATACTATTTTTATTTCAATAATGGTTATAGGTCTGTTTAAACTGCTTATTAGAACTTGGTTTAACTTTGGTGAAGTGATACGTATCAAGAAAATTATGCTTTTTTAAAAATTTTCCAATTTGTTCAAGTACAGTTTTTCCAGGTCCATCCCTGTGGTTCTCTACATTGCTTTCAATGTCTGTTTTATGTCTCTCATTTCATCTCTAATTTTATTAATTTAGGTCTTTTCTGGGCCCTTTAGTTAGTTTAGATAAGGATTTGTCCGTCTTATTTTCTCAAAAAAAATTATTTTCCCTGTTTCATTGATTCTATGTAAGTTTTTTTGTCCTTTTTTTGTTTTTTATTGATTTCAGCTCTAAGTTTTATTATTTCTTGCTGTCTACTCCTTTTAGGTGTAATTTTATCTTTTAGCTCTAGAGCTTTCATGTATGCTATTAAATCACTAGTATAAGGTCTCTCCAGTTTTTCATTTGTTTGTTTATGTAGGCGCTTAGTGCCGTGAACTTCCCTGTTTTTTCATTTTTATTAGACATTCTCTTCATTTACATTTAAAATGCTATCCCGAAATTCCCCTATACCCTCCCCCCCCCAGCTTCCCAACCCACCCACTCCCACTTCTTGGCCCTGGCATTCCCCTGTACTGGGGCATATGGTCTTCACAACACCAAGGTCCTCTCCTCCCATTGATGGCTGCCTAGCCCATCCTCTGCTACATATGCAACTAGAAACACAGTTCTGGGAGATACTGGTTAGTTCATATTGTTGATCCTCCTATAGGATTGCAGATCCCTTTAGCTCCTTGGGTACTTTCTCTAGCTCCTTCTTTAGGGGCCCTGTGTTCCATCCAATAGATGACTGTGAGCATTCACTTCTGTATTTGCCAGGCACTGGCATAACCTCACAAGAGATAGCTATATCATGGTCTTGTCAGCAAAATCTTGCTAGCATATGCAACAGTGTCTGGGTTTGGTGATTGTATATGGGATGGATCCCTGGTAGGGCTGTCTCTGGATGGTCTTTCCTTCAGTCTCAGCTCCAAACTTTGTCTCTGTAACTCCTTGCATGGGTATTTTGTTCCCCATTCTAAGAAAGACCAAGGTATCCACACTTTGGTCTTCCTTCTTCTTGAGTTTCATGTGTTTTGCTAATTGTATCTTGGGTAGTCTAAGTTTCTGGGTTAATATCCACTTATCAGTGAGTGAATATTATGTGAGTTCTTTTGTGGTTGGGTTACCTCACTCAGGATGATATCTTCCAGATCCATCCATTTGCCTAAGAATTTCATAAATTCATTGTTTTTCATTGCTGAGTAGTATTCCATTGTGTAAATGTACCACATTTTCTGTATCCATTCCTCTGTTGAGGGACATCTGGATTCTTTCAGATCCTGGCTATTATAAATAAGGTTGCTATGAACGTAATAGAGCATGTGTTCTTATTAAAAGTTGGAACATCTTCTGGGTATATGCCCAGTAAAAGTATAGCTGGATCTTCTGGTAGTACTATGTCCAACTTTCTGAGGAACTGCCAGACTGATTTCCAGAGTGGTTGTACCAGCTTACAATCTCACCAACAATGGAGGAGTGTTCCTCTTTCTCCATATCCATGCCAGCATCTGTTGTCACCTGAATTTTTGATCTTAGCCATTCTGACTGGTGTGAGGTGGAATCTCAGGGTTATTTTGATTTGCATTTCCCTGATGATTAAGGATGTTGAACATTTTTTTCAGGTGCTTCTCAGTTATTCTGTATTCCTCAGTTGAGAATTCTTTGTTTAGCTCTGTACCCCCATTTTTTAATAGGGTTATTTGATCTTCTGGAGTCCAGCTTCTTGAGTTCTTTATAAATATTGGATATTAGTCCCCTATCTGATTTAGGATTGGTAAAGATCCTTTCCCAATCTGTTGGTGGCCTTTTTGTCTTATTGACAGTGTCTTTTGCCTTACAGAAGCTTTGCAATTTATGATATCCCATTTGTTGATTCATGAACTTGACTCTTATAACTGCTTTCAGTGTGTCCCATAAGTTTGAGGATGTTGTGGATTCATTTCTTCCAGGTTTAGAACATTTGTAATTTTTTTTTTTTTGTTGATTTGGGTCTTTCAGTTTGAGTTGTTCAGGTCCCATGAGTTTGTGAGCTGTCTGTTGTTTCTGTTGTTGATGATGTCCCCCTCCAGTCCATGGTGGTTAGATAGGATGCAGGATGTTATTTCATTATATACATTACATTTTCAGGTTTGCTTTGTGTCAGAGTATGGAGAAAGTTCCTTGAAGTGCTGAAAAGAGGCTATATATATTCTTTTGGTTTGGGTGAAATTTTCTGTAAAGATGTCAGGTTAATTTGGATTATGACATATTAGCTCCAGCTTGTCTCTGTTCAGTAGCTTTTGTCTGGATAACCTGTCTGCTAGCAAGAGTGCAATACTGCAATCTCCCACTCTCCATCTGTGGGGGACAACATGGGTTTAAGCTGGAGCTGGGTTTATTTTTGTGAATTTGGATGCTCTTTTGTCTGGTGCATAGATGGTAAAGGTTGCAGTGTCCTCTTGGTGGATTTCTCCTTGGACAAACATATAGTGTTTTCCCCACCTCTTCTGATTAGTGTTGCTCTGAACCCTATTTTGTCAGATAGTAATATGGCTACAGAGCTTGTAGCTTAAAGTCTGTTTGCTTGTGTTATCTTTTTCCATCCATTTACCCTGAGGTAATACCAATCTTTGATGTTAAGATATGTTTTCTTAGCTGCAAAAACAAACAAACAAAAAAACCTCTGTTTTCAAATCTACAGTGTTAATGTGTGTCTGCTTAATGAGAAATTGAGACCACTGATATTGAAAGATATTGATGAGCAACATTTTGTTGGTTCCTGTTATTTTGGTGGTGGTGGTGGTGGTGTGTGTGTGCATATCTCCCTTTTTTATTTGCTGACCTGGGATAATTTATTCCTTGTGTTAACCTCCTTATGTTGAAATTTTCCTTTTAGGATTTTCTGTGGGGCTAGATTTGTAGATAGACAATGTTTTATCATGGAATGTCTTATTTTCCCCATCTATTGTGAAGGAAAATTTTCTGGATATAGTAATCTGGGCTGGAATCTGTTATCTCTTTAGTTTTTTAGATGAACTGTCTAAGTCCTTCTGGCTTTAATAATCTCATTGAGAAGTTGGGTGTTATTCTAATAGGTCTGCCTTTCTCCCTTCCAGGTTTTAATATTCCTTCTTTGTTCTGTAATTTGATATTTTGATTATTATATGCTCACAGGAATTTATTTTCTTTTTTTAAAACATTTTTTTAATTAGTTATCATTTTATATATGTGAGTACACTGTTGCTCTTTTCAGACACACCATAAGAGGGCACCAGATCCCATTTACAGATGGTTATGATCCAACATGTGGGTGCTGGGAATTAAACTCAGGACCTCTGGAAGAGCAGTCCATGCTCTTAATTGCTGAGCCATCTCTCCAGCCCAAGGAATTTATTTTCTGATTCAATTTATTTGGTGTTCTGTATCCTTCTTTAACCTTAATAGGCATCTCTTTGGGTTAGAGAAATTTTCTTCTGTGATTTTTTTTATGATTTTATGATTTTGTTTTTCTGCTCTCATGTCCTGTGTTTCTTCTCCTTTCTCTATTTCTATTATTCTTATATTTGCTATGTTTGTTTTGTTCCAGCTTTTCTGGATGGTTTGTGCCAACTTATTTTTTTTAAGGTTTAATATTTTCTTTGACTGAGTTATCCATTTCTTCCATCTTGTTTTCAATGCCTCATATTCTCTCTTCCATCTCTTATATTAGTGAGGCATACCTCAGTGACTTCTGTTCAAATTCCTACATCTTTCATTTCTAGATTTCCCACAGTGTGGATTTACTTTCTGAATTCTATTTCCACTTTCAGATCTTGAACTTTTTTTATTTCTTTCCATTGTTTTTGTTTATATAGATTTCTTTAAGGGATTTATTCCTTTTTCTCATTAGGGATCATATTCATAAAGGCTATTTTTAAGGTCCTTATTTTGTGCTTCAGCTATTCTCTCTCTCTCTCTCTCTCTCTCTCTCTCTCTCTCTCTCTGGACTTACAGTAGTGAGGCATTGTTTTTGTCTCTGATTGTGTTTTTACACTGAAGTCTAGGCATCTAGGTTTGGGATGACTTTAATTTTATGTGCTGATACCTGGTCTGGTCTTTATTGAGTAAGTGTTTATTTCCTTGGTTTCTGTTGTCCTCTCTGTTTCTTAAGGGATAGTCTTGGTTGTGTGTTTCATGATAAGAAATTCTTCTGGAATCCTGACATGTTTGGCCAGTGGGGATTCCAAGTAAAATTTGTTTCTAAAATGTTGGGAGCTGACACTTAGAAATGGGGATGGACTAGGTGGGTGAGGCCTTGGTGGTTCATAGAAAGGAGGATAGCAGGGTCTTCCACCAGGATTTGTCTAGTCCCCTGGATCAGAGCAGTGAGTGAAGAGAGGCTAGAGGAAGTAGTCTGCCACAGAGCTGGAGATGAGACTAGGAGATTAGATCTGGAGGAGAAAAGGCAGACTGAAGATCTGAAGCTTGTGGGCCCTCTTAGCTGGCCTACTTGCCTCCCTGGCAGGCTTTCCAAGATTCCCATGGTATGCATGCTTGAGGGGAGGATAGGATAAAGCAAGATAGGGTGGAGAGAACTTGGAAGGCAGGGTCTGTGTGATCACTAGAGGTGGGGAAAGGGAAGGAAGGGAGACCACAGCTGGTGATCTGCTACAGAGCTGGGAGTGAGACTGAAGGATTGGTGAGAAGAGAAGGGAGAGGTGAAAATCTGCAGTTAGACTACCTGCTTTCCTGTCAGGAGTGGCCTGTGGAGTTAGGAACAGAGAGGAAGAGGGCCTAGAGCAGGTAGTCTTCTACAGAGCTGGGAAGGAAACTGGGAGGTTGGATGTAGAAGGGAGGCAGGAGAGGTAAAAATCCAGTTAGGCTTTGCCTTCTCTGGCTGGAGTTATTTTTATTTTTTAAGATGGTGTCTTGCTGTGTTGCCTATACTGGCCTCAAGCCCTCAAACTCCTATACTATCTCATCCTCCAGGCTCAGACAACTAAGTAACTGAAACTAGAGACACACACTCTGCCCAGTCACTTTAAAACTTTTCCCATTTTCTTCCTAGCATCTTCTAAGAATCCCATTACTACCACTTTAAGATCACATGACCGTTCAACTTCCTTCTTAGTATTTGCAGCAGAATTCAGTAGTCATGTCTCTATATGTTATCATCAACAGTCATGACCCAAAGAAAGCCTTCATCATAGCCTGGTTTGTATTAACATTAATCTTATTAATACTGCTAGTTCATAGGACAAGTTCATGTTAGAACTGTTATGCTCAGTACTGTTTCCTCCTTGTTTAACATAGAACATTTAAAATATATGTTTAGTGTTAACTGTATCTCACACATATGAATGTCCACTTAGAAACCAATTTTCCTATGCTACTTTAGATATAAATCATGCTCC
The DNA here is from genome assembly GCA_902729485.2 of Mus minutoides. NCBI lineage: Eukaryota > Metazoa > Chordata > Mammalia > Rodentia > Muridae > Mus > Mus minutoides. Next base: position 799,982 of record LR749950.1, read on the forward strand.
AACCTTTCACACTAGGTTTCCACCTCCCTCTCAATTGCTTAGAATCCTATTAGTCTCTTTTCCTGAATCCCGCAGTTCTTGTCCAAGTCTCATATTTTCACATAGAGAGAAAACATTCAAGAGGATATCATTATTTTTGGTGTATATATTTTTTACCAAGTAAGTATATTCACAAAAATATTAAGTATTAATATAATTACCTATAATTTGTACACTTCAAGAACTATAAATATGTTGTTCTAAGCTCTCTTAACCAGTTTGTAATCTCTTCCTGCACAGATGACAATCCTCCCTTTCCTCCTCTTCCTCTGCCACCGCTGCTGCCACCACTACCACTACCACCACTACCTCCTCCTCCCCCACAGCTGCCCTTGAATAAACTGGACTTTATTTTGCAGTACTGTCAAGCTGTCACTGTTCACCAGCTGTAACAAAGCACACCAGGAAAAAAAATCAATAGCAGTTCTATAGCTGAAACCTCAACACACTTCCTGGAAAAATGTTTTCAGTTACAAAGATAAATAGTTCAATGGGATTATCTCTATATCTCCTTTAAACCCCAGTGAACACACCTAACTCCCCCCAAAACACACGCGCACATTTGTTGGGATAAAATTTTATCCAAACCTTCAAGGGCACAGCTAACAATGTGACACTTCTTTGGTAACATACTGAACTGTATAAAATGTCACTGCTCATTCCTTCCCTCCCATGAAAACCACTGTCTTCAGAAAATTACAAATACCTCTCTAATTAAAAGTCTTTTTTGAGGAATCTGAGGTTACTGGACCTAAAGTCATTCACTTATGCTTTTAAAGGTACTTCTGTTCATTTTTTTTAGAATTCATAAAGTGTATCTTAGACTCTTCCTAGACCTACCCAAATCCCCAACTTTGTGTCCTTTTTCAAATAAATAAATAAATAAATAAATAAATACTCCAATTTGAGCACCCAGTACTCCTGAGTGTGAAGCTATCCAAAGGAAAAAAGGTTGCCCTACCAAGAGCCAAGCCCTTGAAGAGAAATCCAGAAACTATTAAGTGCTCCTTGGTTAGGTTTAGAGTCTAAGCTCCTTCCCACAATGCTCTTAGCTTTTGAAGGAGGCATAAAAGACAGATTTCTGTAGCTCATACTTAGCGCAAAAGTCTGCATTCATTATTTGTGGATGTATGGTTGTATCTATAGTAGAATCATATTAGGATGCTAAAGCCAAAAAAAAAAAAAAAAAAAAAAAAACAGAATTTCACCTAATGAGATTTTTAGATTATAGCAAATGTATATGAAACTTATTACTGTATAAAGAGTGCATGATCTGATCCATAGCATATCTTCTACAGCGGGCAGCTGTGCTTTGTGTCGTCTTAGTGGAATTTCATAATGGTTCATTGTGTGTCTACACACAATTTAAAAGCAGCAAGTTTGTATGAAACTATGTAGTTTCTTAGGAGACTAAGAAATGTAAAGCCTCCTTGACCCCAAGAGCTCTTAAATGTAACAAATCACAGCGAGGATCTGAACTAAACTCACTAACGTTTGAAATTTCAAAGCTAACCTGGGTGCCACTCTGAACCCTTCTTTGTCCCCTTGCTTAGTAAACTGTTTCTAGAGACTGAGGTTGTCTCATCCTTTGTGTTCCCGTCAGTGTTGGTGCTGCTCATCCTGTCCATGAGGCGACACCGCAAACAACCGTACATCATCGACGACGATGAGAACATCCACGAGAACATTGTGCGCTACGACGACGAGGGGGGCGGCGAAGAGGACACAGAGGCCTTCGACATCGCAGCCCTGTGGAACCCGCGCGAGGCGCAGGCAGGCGCCGCCCCCAAGACGCGCCAGGACATGCTCCCCGAGATCGAGAGCCTGTCCCGCTACGTGCCTCAGACCTGCGCGGTCAGCAGCACGGTCCACAGCTACGTGCTGGCCAAGCTCTACGAGGCCGACATGGACCTGTGGGCCCCGCCCTTCGACTCCCTGCAGACCTACATGTTTGAAGGGGACGGCTCTGTGGCCGGCTCGCTCAGCTCCCTGCAGTCAGCCACCTCGGACTCAGAGCAGAGCTTTGATTTCCTCACGGACTGGGGACCTCGCTTCCGGAAACTGGCAGAACTCTACGGGGCGTCCGAGGGCCCCGCACCCTTGTGGTGACAGAAGCCCGGAGGCAAAGGGGCACTCAAATCCAGACGTTCTCAAAGGCTGCTTCTCATGCCCCGAGGCGCAGCCACCACAGGAGCAATATTGTGCTGGACAGTGAGGATGGGAGTGAGTGGACCCAGCAAAGCTCTCTCTGGATCAGCTTTACTTGGTTAGACTAAACTAAATAATCAGAAGGAAACCCAGGCGAAGAGGGCAGAATCTCCAATTACCTTTTTAATTTCTTTTTTTGACACTGTATTCGCAGGTTTGAAATATTAAAGCTTGGCTCTTTTTGTTTGTTTCTTTGTTTCTTTGTTTTTCCTATTCACCAAGACTTTTGTCACTTTACCACCAAGAAAAGGTGCCAGTGTTAACTATACAGATAGTAGGTGAGGGCGGGCGTGGAGGCAGGGAACAAGTCTTACTCTAGACTCTTTTTATCTTTATTCGCCATTTCAGATTGTTTTTCTGCATCGTCAGATCTGCGGAAACCAACACACACACACATACACACACACACACACACACACACACACCACTGAAAAATTATTCCTCAGTAAAATCATCTTACTTGTTCTAAGGTGGGTGGTACATTATTTAACCCTTTTGAGACAAGGTTTAGACTTTCTCGGCCTTGCATGGGGAATGGTTGGGGAGGGTGGGAGAAGGAAGAGACATTGATGTGTGCTCTCATGTAAGAGCTGAATAGAGAGTTGGCATTATAGCTGATCCAGCATCAATGCGTTAGTGTGCGGTGTTCTCCTGACAGCTTTTTATGTCCTCGCAAAAGCCAGAAGGAAACCAGAGAAGCTGCCTCTTTTGCACTGTAGACGTCTCTTCCATGTGCCAAATGTGGAGATCAGATGCAACAAAAGAAAGCCAAATAAGAAGTATCTGATAAAAGCATGGGTTAGAGGGCTTTCCTAATCTGTGTAAAGTCAATCCAAGGGATGTTTACATACTGTAGATAACCTACTTGAACAAAATCAGTATTATAGAGAAGAAATGGATGTAAGAGTATTACCTGTAAAAGTTTTGTATATTTGTTAATAATTTTGTTAATAAATATGATGTGCTACATCTCAGTACCTTAGCACTTCTTTTAATAAAAGCTAAATAGAAGGAAAGGTGTACTTTGAGTTTGTTTCCTTGTGGGCACAGAGTTTTATGATCCTGATTTAACCTCGGGTTGCAGGTTGCTGGGACTGGGACTGATTCAAAACACAGAAGCAGTGTCAGAGACACAAGAGGCTGAGCATTCCATTTTGATAACTGACCAGCTTAATGATAAGGATCAAGATTAATTTTTAATGACAGTTTCATTCTTGTATCTCTGGAAAAAAGGCAAATGACCATTTAATATTAATGACACAATCATAAATTCCCCTTGTAGTTTTACTTTTGTGAGAAGGACTATGACAACAAAGAGATAGGATAGCATTGTTTTCAATTTTATTTCATTGACAAATCAAATACAGATCAGCCCATTCCCTGTAGAAGAACTCACAGTTGAGTGGTAATTAAAATAAGTAGTATACAGTATATGCCTAACTGTATGTATATTAGATATTTAACAAGTGCTCAGTTATCATGGTTGGAAGAGATCTCATTCTTTGACATCATATTACTGTCTGGATTATAATCTGGATTGTAGTAGTGGCTGTCAGATTTTACCATGGATTAGATTCAAAACAGAGTGCTCATTAAACTGTCTTACCCACAGAATTTCTGATTCAGTAGATGTGAAACAATTTGCCATTTTAACAAGTTACCAGCTAATACTAATACAGATGGCATAAGGACCACAATTTAAGAATTATGTGATATACTGCTCTCTCATGTGTGCGTGCTCTTTCTCCTCTCCCTCCTCTTCCCCTTCCTCATCCTCTTCCTCCCCCTCTTCCTCCTACTCTTCCTCTTTCTTTCCCCCCCTTTCTCCTCTTCCCTTCTTCCTCTTTCTCCTCCCTCCTTGCCTCCCTCTCATTCTTCTTCCTCACTCCCCACTTCTTTCTCTGGAAGATTTATATTACCATCCCAATTGAGGCTACCTCATAGAGGTGCTGGTACTCTTCTCAAATAACAAAAACTATTTTTCAGACACGTACAAGTATGGCAATCAAAGATTTAAGAAGGCTGATGAGAGTCTCACAGCCAGTGGGATGTGATCCTTTGCATGTTACATGCTACACTAACAGCCCAAGTCTCATCTGCAGCTTTATGTAGGTGAACTTTACTGTCCATGAAAGGCAAGTAGCTCTCACTGAACCTCCTCGAGGGTGAAGTGCAATATAAATATAAAGACATTTAACAAAGCAAGAGAATAAAACAGAAGCATGTGCCCAAACTAGATTCTACAGCATACTGATTGTGTGAAGTCAGGCAAATTAACCTCAATAGCATTCTTCCTTTCTTCTGTAAGCTCTGAGGAGAATTTTGCAACTATTTCACTTTATGTTGCTTGCTTTACAACTGGGCACAGCTGTTATCTTAACCACAGGGGGTTATCATGGCCTACATCCTGCAAAGTCAGTCCCCGTGATATCGGGCATGAAGTGATTAAGCAATTCCCTGTGCCCTCTAGTTCCCAAGAGAATGTTTAATAGTGCAACACAGGAAGTTTGAAAGAAGCCCACAGTAGGAGCTCCATTGCCACTCGAATTGGAAACTGAAAGAAATTCCAACCCTCAGAATGGATTTGGAAAATCTTTTTCGCCTACCATAGTAAGGCACCATGCTTCCTTTCACAGGGATCGGGAAAAGACAATCACTAAGCAAGTAATGAACTCAAGTTAGGCCAGAGATCTGTAGAATTACCCCACCATTGTTTTGTCGACATGTGACTAGAGTAGCCCATGAATGGCATGCTGATGAAATCAGCATATCTGTATTAGTCAATGATAGTACAAGCAGAGATTAAAATCCACAGTGATTTAATTAAAAAAAGAATTATCTAAGTAACAGGCAAGAAAGGTAGAGATGAAATGAAAGAATCCATAAACTCAGAAAGCAGAATCCAGACATGGAAAAATCAGCACAGTTGATTAAAGGTTGATAGCAGCTCACCAATAATGTGCAACTAGACCTGGATGTCAGAATGTCAGCTTATTAAAAAAGCCCTGCGACTCCTCCTAACAGAAGTCACACCACACAAATAGTTCTTGTTATGGATCAGTTCACTAGGAAGGCCAATCACTGTTTCTCTAATAATAAATCAAGGTTAAGATGTCTCTATAGATGTATGCCAGGATTACAAAGATTGTGTTTGACTCTTAAGAAGATTCTTGTTGGACAATAGATGAAATTAGGTTAAAAGTTCCTTTGTTAAAATTATCTACTAATGGAATACATGTCTCATAATTCAACTTATATTTTTAAAACGCTAATTTATTGTATGTATAAAACCAGGTATGGTGGCACTTACCAGTTTGGGAAGAATAGAGTTGCCATCCAGACAGTTGGCTCCATTCTGTGAGTTTCAGGCTCAGTGAGTCTATCTCAGAAAATTAGAAGAACAATTAGGAAACACTTGATGTTATCCTCTGCCCTACACACACACACACACACACACACACACACACACAGAGAGAGAGAGAGAGAGAGAGAGAAAGAGAGAGAGAGAGAGAGAGAGAGAGAGACAGGCAGAGACAGGCAGAGACAGGCAAAGAGACAGAAAATGACAGACAGAGACAGAGAGTGGACAGTGACAGACAGACAGACCCAGAAAGAGACAGAGGATTTGTTCTCACATAAACTTACTTCCGCATATAAGTACATGTAAATAATAAGTTAAAAATAAAACAAAGAATAATTAGCACAATGACCAACCCAGAACACAATGTTTAATAAATTTTTCTTCCTGGTACCAAAAAAAAAAAAAAAAAAAAAACCTGATAAATCTTGCTGTATTTCTCTGTCCATGCTCTTAGCTTCTAAGGATGATCAGATGGCTAAAGTTAGAATGAAGGAGTTTCTTCCACTCATGTATTTTACTTGTATATCCGCCTTGCTCATGATAACAAGGGTTCTACCTATTGATCCAGAATTCTGTATATCCCTTCTATATGCTGTCTACTCTCAAAATCTAGAACAATTACCCACAGAATCTTATCTATTTTTCTACCATTGCCAAATCCTAGTCTTACTTTTACTATTTCCATTTCTCCCTCTTCTTTCCTATTGCCCATTTGACTTATCCTGCACTCAAGAACAAATAAAAAAACCAGTCAGTGGCATATAATGATAACCGTCTTGCTGTGTCAAGGATTTTATGGGTCAGAAATTCACAAAGTACCCAGAAAAGACATAGTGTCTCTGGTCTACCATGCCAGGAATCTCCACTGTAGACTGCAACCAAAGGGTTATGCACTGACTAGAACCTGACTCATACAAACATGCATTCATCCACATTGATGGACTTCTTCATGCCATAGAGATAATAGTTCCCCCCAAAAGAGCACAACGACCATTTGAAATGTGGTCAGAAATGTGTTTTATAGAGATAGAGGAGAAGAAAAGTAGAAAAGGAAGGGGGAACAGGGGATAAGGAAGAGAAAATGAGAGAAGGGAGGGGAAGAAGGGGAGGAGGGAGAAGGAAACAGAGAAGAGAACCACTACCTTTTATCACTGCATTGTTTCTCAGATTTGCTATGGGTTAAACTGTACACATACACCCAAGACATGCTCATGGTCTAAGCTTCGGTGGTTGTGAACTTAGTTGGGAACCAGAGTGTGATTTATAGAAGTAATCAAGTGACTTCACACTGGGTTCAAATGGAGCCCTATCCTGTACATTTACACCAAGTGGGAGGTTTGAACCCTGAGACAGAGCCACCAACAGGAGATCACATGAGGATGGGGACATATTGCCGTGATGTCTCTACAAGTCAAGGAACTGATCTCAAGGTTTGGTGGCAATCTTCTTGTGAGAGAGGCAGAGCATCCATCTGAAGACCAGAAGAAACAACCTCTGTAGACATTTTGGTTTCCAAATGCCGACCTCTTATTTTACAAGATAAAATTAGGTTGTTGTAAGTAAACCAGTTTGTTCTAGCTTCCCTAGGATACAAATTTAGATAATACATGTGTATTTAAAATGTATATGATACATTTTAAAATTCATTGTAACATTAAAAGAGCAAGAACAAGTCCTTCAAGTGTCCCTTTGGATCCTCAGCAGAGGTACACACACATACACAGCAGCTTTCCTATTAATTAACTGGTGTGTTCATTTTGTAGGGTATTTTTTACCTCTCAGCCCTGACATATGGCTTCAGGGGGCTCTGAACATGCTACTGCAATCTGGCAGGACACAGGTGGCAACAGTCCTCTGCCGCTGACTTGGCAGTGTTTGGGAAGAATTCTCACTGTGGCAGGCAGGGGGTAGGGTAGAATGAATTACCAGATGGCTGAAGCCATACTTCCATTCATGTGACTCCATTGCTGTAGACCATGCAGGGAGTTAAGAAAGGACACTATGCTTGCAGGAAGCAGCACTAGTGTCCATTGGTACTCAGGCACAGCCAAGGGACAGTGTTCAGAACCCCAACACTCTGCTCAGCTGTGGGCCATATGTGTAAGGCCAGACAATTCACCTTTGCCTTGACTCTCAGTAGGTAAAGAACTGTGATGCAAAGTGAAAGAATTAACCTTCAGAGCCCAGTCTGTGGGGTTTCCTTCTGCCTAGCACAAGCATTCCCTTGCTGTCCTGGTAGCCTGATATAATCCTCTGTTGTTTTCCTGTCTGGTCCATGGGCAATAAAATCAACTCATTCTAATCACCATTCATCACTTGTCAACTGTGGGGCACTACTGGTCTAGCATGGTGCTTGCAAGATTAGCCTCACCAACCTCAAAACTCAGCATTCGCCACCTTCTTGATACTGCCTGGTAGATGTTATGATGGTTGGTACACAAGCCATCCCTCTCTGAAGATGGATACTGAGTATACTCAGGAACCTCAAAGGTCTCATGACACTGCTCTAGACTGACATCTGAACTCCTTAGCTGCATGGTTTAGGGAAAACAGTACAGAAGGAGGTTGGAAACTACTGAGCACATAGAACAGGTATTATATAGGCACATGGGACTAGTTGTTTTTACACACGATAAAATGAGTGAGGTTTAGTGAGGTAGCTCAGGGTATTAACCATGCTTGCCAACTATACAAGCCTGACTTCCCAAGTTCAGTCTCAGGATCCCACAGTGGCAAGAGAGAAGTAACTTTTGAAATTAGTCCTCTGACCTCCACAGGTGTGTGAGAATGCACACACACAAACACACACACACACACACACACACACACACACACACAAAATAATAATGATGATGAAGATGATGCTTTAAACAAAAATGACATTCAAAAATTAAGCAAAGTACACACAAAAAACCTGGAAAGGAAGATGAAGCATCCCAGGAAGCACTCACTTTGGAATGAGACAACTTGTTCTTCTGAGAACAGTAACAGAGTAGTTGACCTCTTACACACTGACTGGTGATGTTCTTTTATGCTTTTAACTCCGAGGAACTACGAATTGTCTTTAATAGTCTGCAGCAAAATTTTATGAGTAAGGACACCTGCCATAGATGATGTGAGAAATGAATGAATATGTTTGCTCACCATCTTCCATTATGTTTTCTCTGGAAAAGATTATTTTACTCCACTTTTGTCCAGTTTAGCTTTGACTATCAGCCTAGAGTCACTTGAAAGAAAGTTTCAGTTCAAGATTACCCAGGTCAGATCAGCCTGTAGGCATATCTGAGGGGAACTGACTTGGTTGTTAGTTGATGTAGGAAGGCCCAGCTCACTGTGGGAAGCACCCTTCGTTGGGTAGGTAGGTGGTAGTCCTGAAATGTATAAGTAACCTAGCTGCATGAGCCTGAGTTGAATCTCGCAAGTAGAATAACATTTCTCTGTGGCTTCAGCTTTAAGTTTCGGCATGAGTTGCTTTCCAGATTCCCCTCAGTGATGGACTGCGACCTAGAAATGTAAGTCCAATAAACCCTTCCTCCACTAAGTTGCTTCTGGTCAGAATGTTTTATTACAGTACCAGAAGGAAAACTAGAACAACTATGCAGAGGGTATTTTTTAAATGAATGTCATCAAGTAGGACTATGTTATCAAAACCTTATATAACCCTAGACAGCCTCCTCTTGAAAGAGCAGAATGCTATTTCTGGAGGGCACTGGCATACTGCCACATTACAATATGCCTCATCCCTACAAACAGGACTCAAATCCTCTGTAAACTCAGGAGTACTTGCCACATCCAGCTCCTACATGGATCTGAGCATATGCCTTGAGCATCTCAGGCACATTTGGCAAACGATTACGTATGGGATTTGGCAGAGAAGTCTTCATCCTGGGATTTTAGTCATAGTCTCTCTGACAGCACCCACTGTGACACTGAGCAGATAAAGTGAATAATAACATATCCAACTTGGAAGGTCAATTCCTGCTCATATTTCTAATTATTACACACACCATCACCAAGGAGCTCCCTGTAGCAGTTTCTTGCTGTGAAGGTTAGATTGTTCATTACTCAAGATTTGGTCTTTCATTTTGGAAATCAGAAACAGTGTTGTACAAGTAGAAATCCCAAGACTGGTGCTGACTGGAACACTCATTCTCCAAAGAAAAGAAGGCAAGTGTGTTTGTCATTTTGTTTATTTGACTTCTTGGGACAGAAAGCTGGTGTCTCTCGTCCTTTCATTTCAATGTCACCCACACCGGTAGATGATCTTGAGACTCTACTAAAATAGAACTTTATTAAGTTTTGTCCATTACCATCACTTTGATTTGTTTCTCTTCTGTCGAGATGTTTTCCTGTGGGAGAAAAGAAAACAATAGGAATTTCTTGTCTACAAGAAGAATACTGAGATGATATAAATAGAAACTCCTAGCAGAAAAGTCTTGATAGCATTCTCCTAGAAAAGCACAGACTATTGTTTCAGATGCCTATTTAGGCGAAATGAGATCATCTACATAGGAATCTAATTTCTTTTTTTAAATTTAATTTTATTTTTAATTTATTTTTTTACACTCCATACTCCATTCCCCACCTCCCATCCACCCTCTGTCTGCTCCACATCCCACAACTCCTCCCCACCACACCCGTCTCCATGATTGCCCCCACCACCCATCCCACCTGACCTCTAAACTCACTGAGGCTTCCAGTCTCTTGAGGGTTTGGTGCATCATCTCTGAATGAACACAGACCTGGAAGTCCTCTACAGTATGTGTGTTGGGGGCCTCATGTCAGCTGGTGTATGCTTTCTCTTTGCTGGTCCAGTGTTTGAGTGATATTGGAGGTCAAGATTAATTGAGACTGCTGGTCCTCCTACAGGATCTCCCTTCTCCTCATTTTCTTTCAGCCTTCCGTAATTCAACAACAGGGGTCAGCTGCTTCTGGTTGGGCACAAATATCTGCATCAGACTCGTTCAGCTTCTTGTTGGATCTTTTGGAGGGCAGTCATGATAGGTCCCTTTTTGTGAGCTCTCCATAACCTCAGTAATAGTGTCAGGCCTTGGGACCTCCCCTTGAGCTGGATCCTACTATGGGCCTGTTGCTGGACCTTCTTTTCCTCAGGCTCCTCTCCATTTCCATCCCTGTAATTCTTTCAGACAGGAACAAGTATGGGTCAGAGATGTGACTGTGAGATGGGGGAATCTAATTTCTAATTAAATGTATTCCTTGATCATACTTGTCCAAGATGTCTAATATGTACTAAATGAATAATCTAGATAGACAGCAAGCTCAGATAGGGAAATTATTTTTATATCCTCTATATAAACTAGTATACTTGAAAGCCTTACCGAATACTGTTCTTAAAACTATTGTTGAAGTTTGGTTTGTTGTTACATACTGTAATACTAAATTCTGTATTCCAAGGTCTAGTTGCCTCAAGACCAGTGAATTCTCATGTGTGCCAGCTTTTGTTATACAAACCTTGCTCCTAAATCAAAAACTATTGGGTTAATAAAGATGCCTACAACCTATATCTGGGCAGAAGAGAGGTAGACAGGGCTTTGGTTCCTGGACTTCTCCTCTGCAGCAGAGTTCACAATGAGAGAGAGGAAGAAGAAAAAAGGCCATGGGATAGGTAGAAAGCACATGGCCATTGGGGGCAGCCAGTGGGAGTAGGAGAAGCCCAGGTGGAATATGGCAGGTGATATCTTGGGGTTATTGACAGGAAAATAGACAAAATAGCATAGAGGGTTGACATCTGCCCAGCTCTAATGCTTTAAGGTTATTATAAACATTAAGCTTTTATGTCTTTTATTTGGGAGCTCAATGATCAAAGGTGGGTTAGAAACCCTCAAATAATACTTACCTCAAGAAACTTTTCAAGCCATGGACATACATCCTTCAGTGTTCTGTTCTGAGACACTGTTTATAAATAAAATTATTATATTTGACCATATTCTAAAAGTTTGATGAGCACTGTATTCAGTTGCTTGGTTATACCTCTGTATGGCAGGTGAAAATTCTTCTCCCAAGTGGTAAAGAATGGTAAAGCCAATATGTAACCATTCTAAACTAAAAAAATCCATAACAGATGAAGTAACAGGAGTCATTCCATCTGCTCACAGATGTTCTCATGCTCCTCTACTGGACTTCAGATCTGCACCAGCACAAAGGTTATATGTTACATGCAACCTAACTTCCAAAGGTATTTGGGTTTAAATGAAGAAACAAGAGAGTGTGTATGAAAAGATAAAGAGATTAGTTTATTCTCTTCACCATGTGAGGACTCAGAAATACAATAGTTGTGTTCAAGCCAAGAAAATGCCCTCATTCAGAACCTAGTCTACCAAGGTCTTGATCTTAGGATTCCTAGGCTCCAACAGAAACAAAACAAAACAAAACAAAACAAAACAAAACACAAATGTTCTCTTGCTTGAGTACCCCAGTCTACAGTATTCCATATGTAGTCCAAAGTGACTAACTAGGTAATCCTCTTCCCAGGTAGGGCTTTACTTCTCTATCCATTTATAGATGAGCATTGCCATCTAAATCTATTTAGCTAATGGACGTATATGTGATCCTTAAGATCCAGTGCAGGCTCTCTCTGCCTGCTTGCTTTGTGGGCCTGAACAGCTTCTTGATCTTTAGACTTCTATTCACCTCTGCTGCTGACCATTGTTAGGGAGTTGTACTACAGACTAAATAATTTCCAGTCTGCATCCTGAGCTGATCCCATGCCACACCATTGCATACCAAAATACCACCAGGAAAGAGTTGGTCTCCCAGGAGTGCTGGCACACCTGTATGCACAGGTCAGACCACCATTTCTGCTCTGAGGGACCCTTCTGGAGCCCTCAGGACACAGGAACCGAGGAGCAGCCTGGAACAAGATCCTTCTGTTTTCTGTCTGCACCTGCAATTGACCCTGTGCCACAGCTCTCTATATCCAAATTCCTCCTGAGAAGTGGTCTCCCAGGAGTACTGACACACAGGCTTAAAGGAGGGACAAGCCACAGTCAGAGACAGCTAACCAGCTAACACCAGAGATAACCAGATGGCAAGAGACAAGGGAAAGAACATAAGCAACAGAAACCAAGGATACTTGGCATCATCCAAAACCATTTCTCCCACCACAGTAAGCCTTGGATACCCCAACACACCAGGAAAGCAAGATTATTATTTCAAATCACATCTCATGATGATGATAGAAGACTTTAAGAAGGATAAATAACTCCCTTAAAGAATACAGGAGAGCACAGGTAAACAGGTAGAAGCCCTTAAAGAAGAAACACAAAAATTCCTTAAAGAATTACAAGAAACCACAACCAAACAGGTGAAAGAATAGAATAAAACCATCCAGAATCTAAAAATAGAAACAATAAAGTATTCACAAAGGGAGACAACCCTGGAGATAAAAAAAACCTAGGAAAGAGATCAGGAGCCATAGATGCAAGCATCACCAACAGAATATGAGATAGAAGAGAGAATCTCAGGTGCAGAAAACACCACAGAAAGCATTGCCACAACAGTCAAAGAAATTGCAAAATTCAAAAAGATCCTAACCCCAAACCTCCAGGAAATCCAGGACACAATGAGAAGACCAAATCTAAAGATAATAGGTATAGAAGAGAGCCAAGATTCCCAACTTGAAGGGCCAGTAAATATCTTCAACAAAATTAGAGAAGAAAACTTCTCTAACCTAAAGAAAGAGATGTCCATAAACATATAAGAACCCTACAGAACTCCCAATAGATTGAACTAGAAAAGAAATACCTCCCATTACATAATAGTCAAAACAGCAAATGCACAAAACAAAGAAAGAATATTAAAAGCAGTAAGGAAAAAAAGTCAACTAACATAGAAAGGCAGACTTATCAGAATTACATCCGACTTCTCCTCAGAGACTATGAAAGCTAGAAGATCCTGGGCAGATTTCATACAGATCCTAAGAGAACACAAGTGCCAGTCCAGGCTACTATACCCAGCAAAACTCTCAATTACCATAGATGGAGAAACCAAGATATTCCATGACAAAACCAAATTTACACAATATCTTTCCACAAATCCAGCCCTACAAAGGATAATAGATGGAAAACTCCAACACAAGGAGGGAAACTACATCCTGGAAAAAGCAAGAAAGTTATCTTTCTTCAGGAAACTCCAAAGAAGATAGTCACATAAACATAATTCCTCCTCCAACAACAAAAATAACAGGAAAAAACAATTACTTTTCCTTAGTATCTCTTAATAGCAATGGACTCAATTCCCCAATAAAAAAGACATAGACTAACAGACTGGCTACATAAACAGGACCCAACATTTTGCTGCATACAAGAGACATACCTCAATGTCAAAGAAAGGCACTACCTCAGAGTAAAGTGCTGAAAAACAATTTTGCAAGAAAATGGCCCCAAAAAACAAGCTGGAGTAGCCATTCTAATATTGGATAAAAGCAACTTTCAACCAAAAGTTATAAACAAGGATAAGGAAGGATACTTTATTCTCATCAAAGAAAAAAAATCTACCAAGACGAACTCTGAATTCTGAACATCTATGCTAAAAATGCAAGGGCATCCACATTCATAAAAGAAACTCTATTAAAGTTCAAAGTACACATTGCACCTCACACAATAATAATGGTAGATTTGAATACCCCATTCTCATCAATGGACAGATCATGAAAACAAAAACTAAACAGAGACACAATAAAACTAACAGAAGTTATGAACCAAATGGATTTAACAGATATCTATAGAACAATTCATCCTAAAACAAAAGAATATACCTTCTTCTCAGCATACCATGATACCTTCTCCAAAATTGACCATATAATTGGTCACAAAACAGGCCTCAACACATACAAGAAGATTGAAATAATCCCATGCATTCTATCAGATCACCATGGACTAAGGCTGGTCTTCAATAATAACAAAAACATCAGAAAGCCCACATATACATGGAGGCTGAACAACTCTCTATTCAATGATAAATTGGTCAAGGAAGAAATACAGAAAGAAAGTAAAGACTTCTTAGAATTTACTGAAAATGAAGGCATAGCATACCCAAACGTATGAGAGAGAATGAAAGCAGTGCTAAGAGGAAAATGCATAGCTCTGAGTGCCTCCAAAACGAAACTGGAAAGAGCATACACTAGTAGCTTAATAGCACATCAAAAGAGTCTAGAACAAAAAGAAGCAAATACACCCAAGAGGAGTAGACAGCAAGAAATAATCAAACTCAGGGCTGAAATCAACCAAATAGAAACTAAAAGAAGTATACGAAGAATCAACAAAACCAGGAGCTGGTTCTTTGAGAAAAATCAATAAGATAGATAAACCCTTAGCCAGACTAACCAGGAGGCACAGAGACAGTATCCAAATTAATAAAATCAGAAATGAAAAGGGAGATATAACAACAGAAACTGAGGAAATTAAAAAAAGTAATCAGGTCCTACAACAAAAGCCTGTATTCAACACTACTGGAAAATTTGGATTAAAAAAAATGCTATGAAGTTGGTGCACTTAGCACATCTTGTTAATCCATTTATCTCTACATGAACTTTTGGCTTGCTCCCACAATTAGGATTCTATGGACACAGATGTTCAAATGCCTTTTTGAGGCACTGTTTCCAAGTGTGGGCAGATGTGAAGCTCTTGAATCATGTGCTTGTTGTATTTTCAACGTTTTAGGAACCACCATACTCCCTCCCTTCTATAGAAACAAGACTGTATGCCCATCTTGATAGTATAAAAAGGTTGTAATAAATAAATTAAAAAAAAAAACTATAAAAACCGAAAGAGCCAATGCAGACTATGACGTGTTCTCTCTCCCCTCCCCCACCCCCAGCCCCCACTACAGTGACCTCTAAAATCTGTGACAAGATGGAGCCTCCTTCTGTTTGGCTCTCTGGAGTCTGGAGCCTGAGCTAAAAATGACAAGCCCCAGATGACAGAGGCATCAACATTCGCAGAGTTAACCCACTGAGCCTTAGTAATTACTCGCTACCTCAGTGTTGCTTAGCTTATCCTTACTAACATAACAATTGTGAACTTTCCAGAGGAGATTAATGAGTATAGCATAGATAGAACTATAGCTACCAATGTAGAGTATGTTCCTCCACAGAGGTGTTTTCCCACAAAGAAATGAATTTAACTAATTCACCTTCTTCCATTTATTTCTTCCAATTTAACAGTATAAGTATTTTAAGACATAAGGCAGTACTGTATACGCTTTGGTCCTTCTCTAACTACTAAAGACATATTCAGCTACCAAACTCCATCTTATGACACCTTCTGGTCCAGAGATCTCTACCTCTTTGGAGCTCACATATACAGACTCCATATCTCTTGTGAAAATCAGTACATTTGGTCATGTTGTGATTCACTGTGCCTGAATGTTTAGCATCTTAAAAAAAAAAATCATGGAAGTGGATTCAAGTGTTCACCATCATTTCATGACAGACACATGACTTTGATTATTGGCTTATCTTGCATCCAAGTGTTTTAGTCAGATCACCAAGAGAAACAGAATCAATCTATGGGGGAAACACACACACACACACACACACACACACACACACACACACACACACACACACATACACTCCACTAGACTATAAGCCAGGGAAGATACAAAAGCACTAGAGGATAAGAAGTCTTATCTCAGGTCGGAGAAATGATCTTTCCTTCCATCTCAGCTCTAATACTACAGAGTTTCTTAGAATAAAAATGAAAGATTCTGTGACAAGAGGATAGAGGAGAAAAAGGCAATGCAAGTGTCACCAAAGGGTTATCACCATGATGGGGAAAGCCACTGCCAGTTAGGAAAGTGACACATGAAGCCGATACCAATAATACTGTAAGGAATGAAGCATGAAAGAAAGATGTCTGAATGATGGTAAGAAACAAGGTGGAATCAGGGACACTGAAGACTCTCAGTGTCTGAAGCAAAAGCTACCACACGGCTAAAGTGGGAAACCAAAGCTACCTTCTGATTTCCTGGAAGCTAGTTCCAGTTCTGATTTTATCCCAGCATTCAGGATAGACCATTTGACAAAAATCTGGAGAGAGAGTTACCAGGAAGAGATAAGAGCTGTGGTAAAAAGAAAAATGAATAAAACCAAAGGATTTCTGTACAACATTCAGTATTTCAAATTATTCCAAGTTAGCTGGGTATACTACTGGGACACAGAGTAGGTGGATCTCTCTAAATTCAAGGCCAACTTCATCTAAATAGTGAGTTCCAGGATAGATCTTTCTCAAGAAGAAAACCAAAGAAACACATAATAAAAATAAAATATTCCAAATCAGAATACCTGGCTGTCCTCAATATACATCATATAACAGAAGGCATTGTCATCAGTATGACAGGCATCAGTCAACGCATAGCAGATAGTGGCTTAAACAACACTTTTTATTTTCTCTGTCTGAATCGTGTCAGTCTAGAAGCCTTGGATTCCTCTGGGCTGTCTCACAAAGTTCAAGAGGTCACAAAGTCAGACAGGGCAGCTTCTGGATTCAGGCTGCATACTGTGTTCAAAGGCAAAGAGCTGAGGAAAAGGCCAGAAGGTCTTCTGGACATCTTTTTAACTAGGAAATAAAGCTCTTTCCTGGAGGACGCAAGTAAACTGTTTACATCCCTACTCATCTACACTACAGTTTTGTAGTTAGCCAAGGGACTGAAGCCACATTCCTTAAAATAACTAAAACCTCAACTGACTCCTGTCCAAAATGGCTTATTGTCACTTGCTTCTTCCTATATCAGGGAAAATGAAGGACAAGGTCACTGTGGGAGGAATGATGGGGACTCTTACTTGTACTTTTTCTTTACGCCAAGGGTAGACTCAGTGCTGTTACATCAGTACAAAACCATTGAGACCGGGTATAGCAAAAGGACATGCAGGTTGTAATCAAGAGAAACGTAGGCATGCTCTTGAAATTCAGAAGCAAGAACTAGACTTCCCAGAGGCTTCTCTGAAACTCTTAAGAAGTTATAATTAGACTTTGTGCTTCCACTAAGCGGTTCATCCCAGGAGCTCAGGGCACTTCGCTGCATCATCTCATTTATCTTCAAGCCATTCAAGACAGCTGGCATCTATTGTCATCTTTATTTTCAGGATGAAGGAACTGAGGTGTGGGCACAGGTTAATGGCTTGCCCAATGTCATATGCTCAATGAGTCAGCACCAGCTGGAGATGAGATCAAAACCTAGTCACTGAAGACCCTGGGAAGATGCTTGAAGAACCTGCAACAAATCTTAATGGAACAAAGTCAGAGCTCTGTGAAGAGGTGGGAAGGAGCACAAGTCTGACTCATGCCATGTAGGGAGCTTGGGCAAGACTCGTAACACTGAACAGTTTTCTCACCTAAAACTGAGGGAGAATGACTCGAAGCCATCTAATTCATTGACTATTTCAAAGACAAAAGTTGTGGCAAATTAAACCACATGAAATAAGACATTCTGTAAAGTCCAATTCAATGTAAGGCATTGTTATTTGATAGGTTGGTTGAACCAGTAGTTAAAGTGAAACGACTTCTCTGGGCTGACAATGATAGTCCTAAAAGACAACCAGACAATTATACAGAAACCTTCCTGGGTGACCAATATGTTCCTTTTTGCCATTCAATGAATTGAGAAATATATTTGCAGCACCAGGTCTGTAGAAAGTGCATAGTCCAGGCATAAGAAGGCTCTGATTCCCAGCCTACACAAAACAAAGTCAGCTTGAACAACAGACAAAGCCCTTTGTTCTCCTGTGAGTTACAAGGAAACAAATTTTGAGGTACATAATGAGGCCCACTGGATTCCTTTCCTCTTCTATTCGGATGCTAGGAGGAAACCTTTGTAGATGTTATAATGTGACAGAAAAAGTGAATCCAAGGAACTGTAGTGTTGTAGTAGAAACTGAGAGTGTTAAGACTAGTGTGGATGGAGGGACAAATACATGAACACTGTCTGTAGACATTCCACTGAAAAACTGGTTCATCAGGAATTACATGGGATTTGTTGCTGTTGTTGATTGTGTCTTATAAAAATATATGGAGAGAAGGAATACCATTGGTGGAGGTATGGTAAGGTGTAGGGGAAGGAGGTGCCTCTGCAGGCCCATGCTGATGCATCCCTTCCCTCTGAGGGACCAGTCATACAATATAGTATAGAACAGAGTTTATTCAGGGCATGGGGAGGGGAGTTGAGGGAGTAGAGACAGAGAAAGGTAGAAGGAGAGGGTAGAGGAATAGAGGCTGTGGTGAGCACATGGAAAGAGGTGGAGGGGGAATGGGAAGAGAAGGGGAGCAGGAACAAGAGGACAGAGAAGGAGTGAGAGAGCAAAAGAGAGAGGATGCAAGCAGCCCCTTTTATAGTGAGTCAGGCACACCTGGCTGTTGCATGGTAACTGTGAGGCAGAGCCAAGACAAACTGTCAATGGTTGTTTTGTTTTTCAGTACTGTTTTCCCTAAATGGCAGTTAAAACCATTAACTGAAGTCAGAGAGCCCTAATTAACTCTTGGTTCAAGGTCACAGAAGTCAGCAGTCATCTCTCCATGGGCCCTGTTTCCTCTGGCCATCTTGTTTCTTAGGCAAGTGGTTACTATGATGTAGGCAGAGAACAACCTGCTCAAAGACACCCTGCTGTGAGGTATGTTATCCTTTCCAGACTGCTGCTATTTTACTTCATTCTTATCACTGATGCTTAGAAGAGTTTCTGTTTCTAGAGACTTCTTTAGGTGAAATACCTGGGGTGAAGGACACAGATGCACAGTGTTCCTGAATAGAGGAGAAAATAAATTGTAAGGACCTAGAAGAAGAGTCCAGCAGTTCCCAGCTCCACATGGATACAGATGTTAGTGGGGAATCAGGAGCTTGTGGTTTCTCAGGTAGTCACTGAGTTAGGGTTTCCAGTCTTGAGAAAGGATTGAGACATGCACTATTTGGAAGCCAAATGGAAACAGTAAGGTTACACTGAAAACAACTCCTAAATAACCAGCCGTGAAGAATTAAACACACACACACACACACACACACACACACACACACACACACACACACACACCAGAAGCTACCAGCTAGAGATTGGCCATTAAATCAGGATTGGTCTAGCAGAAATAATTCCACAGGTAACTTCCAACTGCTACCTATGATTTCTCTTTCTCCTTGTCTTTCTCCTGAATTCCACCTCCCACATACCCACAAATATTAACCCTGTTTAGAGCAAGAACCACAGTAAGAAAGATTTACATTATGATGTAAAATACAATATGGACCATGTGAGCAGGCAGAGGCACTCATCACCTCCATTTTTACACACAATACAATCAAAGCAATGTTGTTCAATACATTGATACTCTGCTATATAAAAAATACCCTCTAATTTGTATTCTGTTCTATTTCTTTTTAAAAATGCAAACTGAAACTTTCTAAGTTGATTTATGATACAGTAATATTTTATAACATATTTGGGGGGAGGACTAACCTAAGACAATATGAAAAGGATAATTTTCAGAGCTAGATTGTACATGTACCTTAAATAGTGTCAGGAAAGGAGAAAGACAGGGAAGAGAGAAGAACAGAGGAAAGGAGGAAGAAGGGAGTTCCAGGGAGGGAGAGTGGTCCTACGGTTCCTCCCCAACCTAAGGTGAAGGAGCAATATCAAATGGGTATCAACTGAAAATTTAAAGAACAGCAATGGAATATGACTCCTACGAGGGACTTGCTCAGCTGAAATTGTTGTGTCTGTCAGGAGAGGACAGTACAGTAGAGTTGAAAGCAGTTATCCAAAATTGAAAATAAGGCCACTTCCTGTGTGTACTCATGATGGCAAGAGTCCTGAATAAAAGTTGGGTGGACCAATACTGTGAAAGCCCACGACAACATTAATGCAGAGGAGAGGGGCTAGAAGGCTGGGGAAAGAGAAACTACCTGCTCAAGCCTGATGAAGGTAATGCAAAGAATTCTGGGTCAAAGAGGGACTGACCTCTCACAGTAGAAATGGGAAGAGCTCCACGTTAGCAGTCATGGCCTCTGCATCAGAAATGGGGGCCTCTCCCCATGGAGTAGGCTGATTGAGCCTGTTAGGGGAGGCCAGCAGCACACTACATTTGGAATAGGAAAGCTTTGTAGCACATCTTCCTTTGTCTCAGCATCCACGTCTTTCCTTCTGCAGAAAGAGAAGACAGTGTAATGGGTCAGAACACGAGAAGTGGTCCAGTTGCTTCACTTCCTACAGTGCAGCTGTTTTCAGGGGAAAATCTTCACTCTCTGAGGAGATGCACTCAGACCTGCATCTGCCACAGGAGGTCCTATCTCCTGAGTTTCCACTGGAAGGGAGAACCTCAGCTCTGCCAGCATCTCACTAAGCCAGTGGAGCCTCCAACCCCTGCAGCCCATTAGAGCTATGCTAGGAGAAAGGTCCCCAAGCACATTCAACTCTGTTAAAAAAAATTCAGAGTAGATATTCAAAAAGCAACAACTGCCCTCTCGTCCACTATAGATAGACACTGAGGTCAAAGATCCCTATAAAATCATCAGGGAGCAGTATTGTGGTGTGCATCCTGCAAATGCTGAGATCCTTCAGGGCATGGAAATGGTTTCCCAGACTATCCTATCTCTTGCCTAGAACAAGCAGTACATGTAGCCCACTGGCATCTCAGGACACCACCCAGCCCAGGGACACCCCTGGTGGTACAGCAGATATTTTAAGAAGACACCAGGCCTTCCAAATTTGAGGAAACACCAGAAAAGAATCAGCCACTTTTATTTATTTTTCTTTTGACAAATACTTGTTAAAATGGTTGAATGAGGTGAGATTGTTTGGGCTGGCTCAGGATGAGGAAAGAATTCCTAAACCACACAAAATGGGCTGCTGGTCCAAGTCCCTTTGCTCTCTCCACACCTTGCTGTAAACAGGCACACCCACTGCTACCCTGCAGTATTTGTCTTCAAAGAGCTGGAAGGACAATAATTAAGATAAAGCAGGCTAAACTGACAGCAACCTTATACCCAAAACCAGTGCTCAGAATTCAGAATTAATGAAAGATAGCTTTGTGTGTATGTTTTGACCCCCAAAATAATTGATTCCCATGAGTTTGTTTGGTCAGTTGAGTGGTTTAAAGGTTTATAAAATTTGAGAGCTGTAACTGCATTAAAAAAATGCCACCAGATATCTCTTACATAATCTGAGGGCATTTGAACTGAAATCTCATAAATTGCACCAGAATACTTGCCGAATTATATGCCCAAAGCATATTCTAGATGGCCACTGTGTTGTTAAATGAAGGGCTTGTTACTATGAAAGAGGGGCTTGCCATCTGGAGAGTATTTATTAGAATCCATAGTTAAACATTTCTAACCTAACCCTTTCCTCTTTGCTCACCTGAGTTATCAGTATTAAGATAGTTCCTGGGACATGGATGGCTTTCACTATTACACTAGGAACCAAAGAAAACCTTTGTCTTTTCCCTTCCTACCAGCAAGCTCCATAGATCAAGTCAAAAGAGTATAATTTTTTTTTTTTTTACCTGTAAAACTTAGCTGAATCCTTCCACATCTGATGATTTCTCTTTGGAAACATTTGTCTGGATCCTATGAAGGTAAGTGAAAAACAATTCATGTATTTTCTATTGTGGTTTTACCTTTTCTCTAAGATACACCACTGCTACCCATATTAAACAATTTTGACCTGAAAAACTCTGAGAAAGACCTTGAATTTCTGGTGTATTCCTGTAATGCGATTTACTCAGAAAGCTGAGATAGGAATGTGTAAATTGGTAACAGGATCATTCCAAGGTCCATAGCTAAGCAGAAGGTTTTTATTGTGGATATGATAAAAAAAAGAATAGCCATAGGCTTCTGGAAGATTCTGGAGCATAGAGAGAATACAACAGAATGAACATGGTGAGCAGACTGGACTAGGACAGGAGAGAGGCAAGAATAAAACAGTCAGAGTGTAGCATATGAAGCAGGGAGCTAAAGATGAAGACAAGGAGAAGACAGGAGATAGCGCATAGCTGAAACAGCAGGGTTATAGGGAGAAAACTCACAGCTGAGGTAGGGGAGCTCCTGAGCTGGAGGAAGCTGGGCATGGAATCATGGATAAGAAGAGCAGAGAAGAGCCAGGAAGCCAGCATAGACTCTAAAATATGTAACAGGTACTGGTGATGCTGAGAGAGCCTGGAAGCTAATGTGGGCTTTGGTATACTAATATGCAATAAGGAGTGACAGTTTTCACTTTGGTAGATAGGAATGGAATTCATAAGTTCCTAAGGAATTATATCTTTTGTCTAACTGCCAGAATTTAGGGAAAGGACATTTTCTTTGGACCTGACAAGGAAGATTGTGAGTTTGAGGTCAGCCTGAGAAACATAATTCCTGCCTCTATGACAGATAGGTAAATATACAAATAAATAATAGAAGATGAAAGAAAGAAAAAAAGAAAGAGAGAGAGAAAGAGAGAGAGAGAGAGAAAGAAAGAAAGAAAGAAAGAAAGAAAGAAAGAAAGAAAGAAAGAAAGAAAGAAAGAAAGAAAGAAAGATTAGGCAGGTAGATGATAGAATTTATGTAATGAAATTTTAGTGACTGAACTGGTTGTAGCTTAATGGTAGACTGCTTTCTAGCATGTATAGAGCCCTGATATTCTCACTAAAGCCATACACATAGAAAAAAAAATACAGTTAATTTTAAATGTCATCTTAGATTGATGACAATGCTTAGCTGTTTGGCAAACATTAGTTTACATGTGATGTATTTTGCATATGTGATTAACATTTACAATCCAGTGAGTTTTGAGTGAAGATTAAGTTCAGTGCTGCTGGGTGGCTTATTGCTCAGGTGAAGTAAACTCCAGAAAAAACTGGAGTTTCCTGAAAACTGATTTTTGCTTCAGAAATACAGTATCAGCATCTCTCTGAGCTTTTTGCATTCTGGTCTACTCTACAGATTTCATATTTGCTGGTTTGAGCCAGTGCTTTAAGCTACCTTTGTGCCTTTGGGTACTCTTGGTTTTGTTTCTATGGAGAACCTGATCTATTTTACTTTTGTGTCTCCTAGATTAAAACAATGATAAACATTTTACATAATATTAGACACAGCAAAATATTTCTTTTTGTGTTTTGAAGTCCATGTCTGTTTTAATGGGCCTGTGTCTCACTGGAAATTGATCTGAATACTTTTATGGATAGTCCTTCTTGGCTCAAGGGGAGCCAGTAGTTGTCTGATGAGGGGATCGTCTGACTTAGTGAAAAATTATGAAAAAAGATTTCTAAGAGGCTTTTACAGAAGGAACATAGTCTTTCCTACCATCTGGTTCCTTTTTCTTTTTTTCTCTTTTTCCTTGTTTCTTCACCTTTTCTCCTTCTCCCTCTTCATTGTCCTCTTTCCCTCTTCTTAGCAGACAGTACCACTCCACACAATAATACATCAGTAGCACTAGCCTTTTGGTCAAAGGAAATGAACACAAATCCCATAATACGATTGACCTAACTAACTCGATTTCCCAACCCCAAAGATTGCATTGATCATAGACTTCTTTTTTCAATGAACTATTACGTTGTTTATTTGAATTGTCTGCCTGTTTGACCCTCACTTCTTAGATGTAGTCAAATAACCAAGTCTCCATGCCCTTGGTTGCTTACCTGTAACAAGCAGAGCAGAATGAGGGCCTGAGATTTCTTCAAACTCTATCTGAATTTCACCCTTATGTACTGGCACCAAACTGCTGCATTATTTGTCAATTACTGTTCAGGGAAGCCATTATTAGCAATTTAGTTCTAAATACATCATTTATTTTAGAAGTAGAAAGCTTGCAAATTTCAATTCCATAAAGTGTTGACTCTGATTGTGTTGTACCAGCTGGCTTTGCACTCTGGCTCAAGAGATCCTCCATCCTCAGCCTCCCAAGCTGCCAAGTCTAAAGGTGTGTGTCTCCTTGCCAGTATATAAACATAATGCAATGCTGTTTTTTATTCTATGGCTTTAATGCTAATGAACTGTTCTTATCAACAATATAATGGTATTTTGATGAAGATTTTTAGTATACACAATGTTCTAACAATTGGGCAACAAGTAGAAAAAAGAGCCTAGTATAAAAACTAGGAAAGAATAATGGCAGAGATGCTAGCAGACACAAATGAATCCTAAACCTATGGAGGGCTGTCCAGCCTTGCCCAGTATGAGAGATGCTGTGATAGGCTGTCTACACATCCTCACAGGCTCATGTACTTGAACACTCAATCCCCAACTGGTAATGCTGTTTTGGAAACTTGTGAAACCTTTGTGACACAGAAGCTACTTGGCATACACAAACTAGTAGGAATACACCTCTTAAGGGTTGTAGCTAATCTCAGTTCCCACATCTTGTTGTTGTTGTTGTTGTTGTTGGTGGTGGTGGTGGTGGTGGTGGTGGTGGGGTTACCTAGCCTGGTCACCATATCAAGTAGAAGCAGCCTTAAGATCATACCTTGATATTGAGGGTTCCTCCCACTCTTCCCCAGCCATGATAGACTGAAACCATGAGCCCAAATAAGTCCCTACTAAGTCACTTTTGTTGAATATTTTGTTATAACAACAGAAGTGACTGATATAAGCGCAAATTGATTTGCAGATTCTCACTTACAGAACTGGTAATTTATCAAAAAGTTTAAAGACATTATTGATAAAGATACAATAAAATAGCTTTTATATCTATAATGAGGAGCTGTCACCAAAAATAGTAATTACAAGGGCTCAATTTTCAAGGAAAGCAATTTAGCAGTAGTTGTAAAAGCTAAAATGCCTATAAACTTTAACCAAACGACTCCCCTTTGTATTAGTTAGCATTTTCTCACTGCGACCAACATATCTGACATGAACAATACAAGGAAGGAAAGATTTATTTGGGCTCATGGTTCAGAGGGTCCAGTCTATCATGGTGGGAATGATGTGGTGAGCATTACAGTTCATGCCATGGCAGGCTAAGGAGCAGAAAGGGACAGCAAAAGCATGTATCTATCTTCCCCCTTTGCTAACTTTGTTCTAACCAGCGCCTCCAGCACATGTGATGTTTCTGCTTATATTCAGTCAATCCTTTTTGGAAACTGGCTCACAGAGAAGCTGATTGGTCTACCTCAATAGGTGATTTAAAATCTATCGCTGTTGATAGGAAAGCAGAATCAACACACGAGTCTCATCTTTACCCAACAATTTTACTTGCTAATCTATAAAATTATATGGTTTGTAAGTTCAGTATTTAAAAACAAGTATATATCAATTGAAAAAATGGCCAAAGCATCGCAACTGAATTAATGTTTAGCTTTTAAAGAACTGAGGAAGCTGTCTGGGCAAGAGAATGGACAATCTCTCTCTCAACCTAAATAGGGGACTCTCATAAGAGAGGGCAGCATAAATTGGGTGACTTATAAACAACACATATTTATTTCTTCTGAACTGAGGAAGATGAAGGTACTGGCAACTTTCTTAGCTGGTTTTGGTTTGTCACATAGAAAGGGTCTCGTGTGTCCTCACATGGTAAGAGAGATGCACTGGTATGTTGTGGTCTCTTATAAAAACACTCTTCTGAATCATGAAGGTCCAAGCCTCAACCTCAGCTCCTGAACCATCATCTAGATGTAGAATTTCAGTGTATTGATTTGAGGAGGAAGGTGCAGACTACAGCAGTCTTGAAATTACATATTAAATCAGAACAGGAAGGTGAAGGAAGAACACTGAGGGTATCCTACACTTTTAAATAAGAATGTCTGAACATATGTCTGTATAGAGAAAAACAAGAAAGCTGATGAAAGAAGCAAGAATTGTGCTTAAGATGGGGGTCATAACTGAGAACTGAAAAGTTGGACTAAGAGACTCAATTTGTCACTAAATACCTTTAAATTATTTTGATCTACAAAAATATGTCAGTAGTTCTGAAAATTAAAAAAAAAGCAGGAGTGGTAGTAAAGCTATTATTACAAATACATTTTGTAATTTGCTGCAATTTGTTTTCAGTAACTCAAGTTGAATTACAGGGCCTGTGCTTTGGATAAGTGATGATTAATGGTCAGATGTGAAACAAGGACTTGGTACATTTATTCTCATTTCCATTTATGTCTAAATAAGGGCAGTAGAAAATGGATTTTGAATTAAGGGGTAGAAATCAATCTTATCTATAACATTTTAAAAGCTAGTTTGTTGGCCACTTGCTTTCTATGCATAATACCCTTAACGTCTTCCCACCCATATTTTGAGCAGCCTTTTTTTTTCATCTCCACATTACAGTCCTGTAGTTACTTCTCCAAGATGCTCACCAAGTAGCTTCTGAGAGCTCAACACAGAACACATCAAGCACAAGAATACCTTCATGAGCTCAGAATTTTTCCACCATTACCATTCTAGCCATATGGAAAAGGCAATGATGTCATCAATAAGCTGAGAGTTTGAGCTCTTTGCATTCAAGAGGCACAACAGGAATGCCCACAGTTGCCACCTGGAAAAGAAAAACAATGGGAAACTATGGGCAAGACTTTTGGTCCACAGGAAAGAGTTTCAAATTTAACTTTGGGGATTTCAAAGTGCTTCAATAAATGTTTGTCTTGGGAAGAAAACTAAGAAAGAAGGGAGGGAAGGAAAAATAAAGAGAATGGCCCAGCTGACAAAATAATCTAGGGGAGATAACCTATGAACCTAAGATTGATTGATTCATTCATTATTCATCTACTCCTTTAACAAATATAAAACAGGAGACTAAAAAGCATAGCTCAGTGATACTTATCCAGCATACCCAGGGCTGTAGGTTTAATCTCCAACACTCAAAGAGGAGAGAGGAAGAGAAAGAGAAGGAGGACAGGTTCTCTAAAGTACACAACATGTGACAGCTGGGTGTTGTACTGGAAATAAA
The DNA here is from genome assembly GCA_902729485.2 of Mus minutoides. Classification (NCBI taxonomy): domain Eukaryota; kingdom Metazoa; phylum Chordata; class Mammalia; order Rodentia; family Muridae; genus Mus; species Mus minutoides. The sequence continues at coordinate 827,443 of LR749950.1, forward strand.
GCAAAGACAAAAGGATGAGGGCAAGGGATGAGGTGCTGTTTTGATTGAGTGGTAGGGCAAAGGGATTTGACTGCTATTTTAGGGGATAGAGCAGATTTCTTTGAAGAGAGGACAACTGAGCAGAAATGTAAAGTAAGCCAGACAGCTGCCTGAAAGAACTTCCTAAGCAGAGGCAAGAACTGTGGCAACCCAAGCCCTGTCATGGAAATGTACTTGGGGAGTTGAAAAATCAAGAGCCAAAGAGAATGTCCTCATGGAGTTTAGAAAAACATAGCTGAGAAACAATGTCAGCAATTCTTGCAGAAAACACACCCAGCAGTTATATAATTCCACACAAACACTTCTAGGTTCCTAAAGCAAAAAACAGTCTTATTTATAGAGAAGACAGGAGACTATTCACATGGTATACAGCCTCTGTAATACTGACTAATGGCTATCTGACCAAGAAATGCTTTCAGGGCTGGGGATATAGGTTAATGGATAGTCAATATGTCTGCATGAGTTAACCTGTAAGCCAATAGGTTTTTTAAGACCTTAGGTTCAAACTTCATGTGCAAAATAGGAAGGAAAATAAGAAGAGAAGAGAAGAGAAGAGAAGAGAAGAGAAGAGAAGAGAAGAGAAGAGAAGAGAAGAGAAGAGAAGAGAAGAGAAGAGAAGAGAAGAGGAGAGGAGAGGAGAGGAGAGGAGAGGAGAGGAGAGGAGGGGAGGGGAGGTGATACTTTGGTCCAGACCCATATTTTAGGTTAAACATTAAAAAAATGTTAAAAAAAAAAACCTTGGAGAAATGGTTTAGGGAATTTAATTCATAGCAAGATATAAATAACCATTCACTAATATGGTGTGAGCAGTGCAGGTTTTCAGAGAGCAGGCATTGAAAATTAAAACATATTCAGTGCAAAAGCTGGGAGTAACAGATCCAGCCTCAGCTATCAGACAGTCACTGAACAGAAATAACCTTTCTCCCTTGAGAGATTGCTATCTCTGTTAAGCCACCACAGCTTGTTAGAAATGTCCCTTCGGGACTGTTTCTCCCTTTCGAGTCCCATTATGTACTCACCCAGCAGTGCTTCAATCTGAATTTGGTTTTCTGAGAAATACCCAGGAAGGGAATAGCTTTAGCAAGTAGCTGCACTCAATAATAACATCATAAATTAATACATTGGCTGTTTTATATAATTCCAACTCCAATGAATTTGGCAGGTGCCATAGAGCCAAGGACACAAATCAGAAATCGTCTAATGAATAGATAAAAGTACCGTTGAACTCTAAACCTGTGAACCCCCTGCTTAAACCTCACTCTCGTAAGCTCTTTCCAGTTCTGATAATTAAAAAACATTTAGTTCCTGGATAAGATGTAGGACCATGGGGGAAAGAATATACACCTCCTACAAAAGATATGGTTAAGTGGATATTCTTGGCTAGGTACAGGGACCTTCCCCTTTCCACAGGAGGCCATCATGTCTTCCAATTACACAGAGTGGGACCAAACTGACCAGTGGGTTCATGTTCATGTTCAAGATCTTAAATTGTCGCTGCTTCATTTTCTCAAAGGAATCATGCTCTTTTGGCACTACTATTAGATCCTGGATTCTGGAGCTTTGGCATCTCAGCCTTTTGTCCTGAAGTCGTAGAAGTGGGCTTTCAGGGACTCAGTAAACACTTCTATTGGGGCCAGCATGGTGTTCTCACAAGACAACAGGGGCCTCCTGAGGTGAAAATTGTGACCTCTGTCCTTTATTATTAAGATTCAAGAAAGATTGAAAACTGGTGTTTGCACTCAGGCCTGCCAGCTGATGACTGATATCAGGAGGAAAAGTAGAGATCCAAACCAGGACCTGCTGCTATACATTAGCACCCCAGCACTCTGCAGCCACAGGCGGGAGGTTTGCTCAAAGTTTGATGCCAGCCTGGACTATGTAAGAGAGACTCTTCAATCTTTTAAAAATACAGAGAAAAAGGAGAGGCCAGATGGCTTAGTGGGTAAAGGCATCTATTGCCAAGCTTACATATCTGAATCCAGTCCTCAGGACCCTTTCTGCTCTCCACATGCACTCTGGGGCACGTATGTTCCCAAACTCATACACATACTAATAAAAGGGAAGGAGGGGTGGAAGGGAACAGAACTGGGAAAAATAAAATGAAAAAAAGGAAAAATGAAACTTCTGAATGGGATGGGAGACTTGGGGAGGGAAGGATAGTCAGTTATAGGCCTGTGAGTGGAGTCCAGACACATGTTCAGACCAGAAGGCAGAGTGTAAATATGACACCGTTGATGGCAGTACTCTTGTGGAATCAATTGATCTGGCAATAGCCATAGCTGTATTGCCAATGAGAGACAAGGTGGAGAGAAAGAAGAGAAAAGGAGGGAGAGAGAAGAAAAGTGAAAGGGAGAGAGAGAGAGAGAGAGAGAGAGAGAGAGAGAGAGAGAGAGAGAGAGAGAGAACAATGAATAAAATACAGGCCCCTAAGAATCGTGTTTCAGGCCCTCAGACCAGTCACCTGTTCCACTTCCAATGCAGTGGTATGCCATTGCCTTTATCAGCTCCTGCCTTTCAGATTAACTTGAGCAAAAGGAAAGTTTGTGGAAGGATTCCAGGAAGCCTGTGCACTCCACGGGAACTACAGACACAGGCTTGTGGAGTGGTCAGGAGCCTGTACGGCTGTGGATCAAACAGGAAGCATGGCTTCAGGAAGGAGCTGCTGGCTCTGCTTCCTCTATCTAGTACTGAAGGCCACAACAATAAGGATTTTGAGCACAGTTAGGCTCATTTTCCCATTGCCCCTGTGTCTTGAATCAATTCCTCGAGACCCACTGTCCCTAGGAAAAGTCGGACTCAGACCAGCTGTTGACGGCCAGGGAGAACTCTCTGACTTTTTGTGCGCAGAGAATGCCTTCCCCCCTCTCTACTATGGCCCTCCAGCTCCTATAAGATTCATATCATAGAAGGAAGCAAACTTTATGGCAGTCAATCACGAGAGTCAGGTGACAGTCGATATTGTGAGAGAAAGCAACAAAGAGAAACAAAGAGTATACTCAGTGGACAGCAAATTTTAAAACACATCCATTTTTTCCCCAATTTTTATTAGATATTTTCTTCATTTACATTTCAAAGGGCTGGAGAGATGGCTCAGCCGTTAAAGGCTAGGCTCACAACCAAAAATATAAAACACATCCATTTTATTATAGAGTATAGAGTTTATCTGAATATTGTTGTACACAGCTTAGCAGAGGATATGTGTTCTGAAACTGTGTCACTAATGGTTTGCTATTGTACAAACATCACAGAGTAGACTTAATCTAAGGTGATATGCTTCTGGAGGGCCCTGTCTTACACATAGTTAAATCAGAATAATGTGATACATGAAACATAACGCTGCTGCAAAGAAGAGATGATGCTGACTTTGAGTGTAATTCTGACAATAATCTATATTCTATTAGTTACAAAAGACACCTCTGTTGGTAACTGAACAAAGCCTAATAGAGTCCTACTTCCATTCAAAGTAGTATTGAGACATTTTGAGAAGTAGGCTTTTAAAACCAGCCTTCAAAATTATTTCAGAATTATAAGTCAAACACATGAAATGTTAGCTGTATGTTTGGTGATTGGTTAGGTATGAGTCATATTTATGATAAAGGTTAGTTTTAAATATAACATAGGCATGTGTGTGGACATTAGTGTCTATTTTATAATCCACATATGCAATGCATTTATACCTATTTTATGATCTCAAACATAATTTTACAACTTAAGGGATTATAAATGTTTATTGATATTATGGTTTTACACATATTTTGTTTTCCTCATGGTCCATAATTATCATGAAGCAAGAGGGTAGCTTCCAAAGCATTTAAGTTTAACCTGCTCTCCGCCATAATTTGTTTTACAGTGTATTCTCTAGGAGCAAAGAGCAAACTGAGGTCTGGCTATATGCCATAAATGCTTTCTATAAAATTTGACTTACTGTAAAAATAAAACAGTTTGGGGCTAGCTTTTCCATGAACCCATATTTTTTTTATATAATTATACATTTTTCTGCAGTTTGCACTTTCAAGTCACACATCTTGCCTATGTTTGGGGGCTATGACGACCAATGAGAATATGAACAATGAGAATATGAACAAGAGTAACTGAAGAGTTGACAGTGACAGAGTCTGCTACTCACCTGGGCTATGGCTTCCTCCAAGGAAGTCTGAGAGTAAATATTCAAAACTGGCCTGTCTCCAACATGGCCTGACCATCTGGTAGACCCCCAAACGCCTGCCTAGGTATCTGGGAGCTTGCTGATCTGTTCAGTTCCCACCAGGTCTTTGACATGATCTGATGATAGAAAATAATAGTTAACTATAGATCAAACTTATATAAAAACGTGATTTGTATTTCCACAATTTCAACAGTCTAAAAGCCTACAATCTGAATGTGTTTGGCTGAATGGCATCACTCTGGGATTCTTATGTCAAAGTTCCAGCCTACCCTCCTAGTGTGACTGTTTAGATATGGTCACACCTTTAAGGAGGTAATGAAGTTAAATGAGGGTCATGATGGCTAATTTTTTCTGTTCATTTGGCTGGCTTAGAATTATCTAGTAGACACATCCACGGTATGTATATCGAAGAGAATTTCCAGACAAGTTAACTGAGAAGGGATGGCCCAGCCTGAATGTGAGTGGCATTACTCTATGTGATGGACTATAGAAAATGGTGACGGGCAGAAGGAAGAAGCCAACTCTGCTTCCTGTCTTATGCTCCTGTCAGTCTACCACCTTGCCTCCCTGCCATGATGAGCTGAAACACAAATCATGGGTCAAAATAAAAACTTCCTTTCTTCCTTTGCTTTTCTTAGGTGTTTTGTTAGAGCAATGAGAAAAGAAACTAATACAAGAGTCAACTTCTAGAGACCGCCCATGTTTCCTGGCTTGGGGCCACCTTGCCTTATCAGCAAAGCCAATGAAGTCATATCTCGCTGATGCTGTATCTCTTATCAAGTTCCACTCAGGTATCAGGGGAAAGGTTCATTGTTTCCAGAGACCTGATTCATATTCTAACTCCATTTACTGTTTTAATCTTTCTTTCATATAATTTGAATTTTCCACAGTTTCTGGAGATAAGTATTGGAATAACATGGGAAGATAGAGTTCTGCCCTCCACAGGATATTACCCAGAAATTTTTTGAGCTTCGTATGATGAAAGTTTATTTCTCTATGACATAAAATCTATTGACCCAAATGCTTTCTCCTTGATGCTCCTCCCCCACACGCTGGCTCAGGACTCTAGCTCTTTTCCACCATCATTTCATTGTCTAGGGACCTTCCATGATCAGAAACGTTTTATATTTATTATTAAAAAGCAATATTGTGTAAGCTATTTTTCATATCACAGTGAACATATACCTGAAAAAAAAAACAAAAAAAAATTTAAATGAGTAAGTATTTGTTCTGGCTGATTTTAGAGGACTACTGTCCATCATGGTGGGGAAGGATGGCTGCAGGAGCCAACTTAGGCCTTGGGGCCAACCTGAAAGCAGAGAAAGGACAATGCTGGTGTTTCTCCTTGATTGCTTTCATCAGTCTGAGACTCCATCCATAGGATGATATAATCCCTCTTCATGGAGCATCCTTAGCTATTCCTCTCTGAAAACAAGTTCTCTGGGAATTACAAATTCAGTCAGGTTGTCAATGAACATTAACCATCATAGGTATCAGATGAAATGTTGGAATCAGGCTTAGAAATGAGAAATGCTATTTCTACCCATGTTATATTGGTCAGAACCCAGTCACAAAGAAACAATTCAACTGCAAGGGGAATATGAAATGTAACATTCCTGTGTGTTATCAAGAGACATCTAAAAATGTAGATTTGATAAATGTGAATTATTTCTGCCATCATGGCAGAAAATGATTGAATAAAAAAATAATTTGCTTAGGGAAGAAAAGATATTTGTAAAACTGACATCCCTGCCTGATGTCAGTCAAATTTCCTAAAAAAAAATTTTGCCTCCCTCTGTCGAATTTATCACTACCTATGGAGTCAACCTCGGCATACTTTGTAAGTAGCTTCTGAGGTCCAGTATAGTCATCTTTATTTCTAGTCTGCCTTTGACTGTGTGAAGGCTATTCTTGGATGTCAACTTAACCGTATCTCAAATAAACTACATTGCAGAAATAGAAGGCTCACTTGTGACAAACTTTCTACTTGGTTCAAAGTACATGAATCCACTTCTAATCCAGACCATTGAGTCAGAAGCACACACTCGCTTTTGATCCTGATATGGATCTTGCAGTAGGAAGACAAATGCCTTTAATCCAGATCTCCAGGCAGGAAGACTTGCCTTTAATCTGGGCCACACCTTCTTCTGGAAGTCTATATAAGGACATGGAAGAAGGAAGCTCTCACTCTTTGCCTGTTTGCCCTTGTCCATTTCTTCACTGGTTTGGGAGTTTATTTCTGCATTCCAGCATATACAAAAGAACAGCTGAGACCCCCAGCCTTGCGAGACTGAGCAACGATTAGACTCTTGGACTTTCTCTATGGCTTTAAAGAACCTTGACTAATACAATCTGGATATCCCATTCTGACAGTAACCTTCATATTCTAAAACTCTGTCATTTTTGAGCCTCCTTTTCCCAATCAGACACTTTATGTATAGAACACTGGATTGCTCTTAACACTTCTTTGAAGTAAGACCTGTAACTGAACTGCCCAGCATCTTTGCTGCACTGGCCATTCCTGATGGTCAAACCTCTTCCTCGGGCTCTGGATCCTGTATCCACCCCAATAGAGATCATCTCATTTATTCCTTACATTGTTTTTGTCAAGGTACTTTATCACAATGTCAGAAAAGGAACTAATATACTACCCATATTTTGTTACTAGGGCCTTGTTAATTTGTGAAATGGTGTAAATGTATATAACATGAAATGTATTATCTTGTGACTTTATCTCTGGGGCATTTTCTTCAATCTGTCCTCTCTATACAACAATCTACAAATCCAGAGCTCAGGTGTTCCTTTCCTTGATCATTGTCATTTCTCTTGGACAGACCATAGTCAGCTCTTTCCATGTAATGTGTGATTCAAATATCAGCAAAAATGATTTTAACATACATTATAGCACAAGTAGGGGAGATGAAAACTTAGTATGGTGGTATATACCCATAACCCTAGCACTTTTAAAGCTAGCTTACATTGCCAAACAAGTTCAAGGCCAGCCTAAGCTACTCAGTGAGATGCTTTATTAACTAGCAAACAAGCACACACATACACTAAAAGAAATAGAGATGATTGATAGTGTGGTGTTTTGAATGTAATTGGCCCCCACAGGCCCATAAAGAGTGGTACTATTAGGAGGTGTGGCCTTGTTGAAATAGATGTGGTCTTGCTTAAGGAACTGTGCCACTGTGGGGGCAGGCTTTGAGGTCGTATATATTCAAGTTATGCCCAGTATGGCACACAGTCTTCTGCTGCTGCCTGTGGACCCAGATGTAGAACTCTCAGCTCCTTCTCCAGCACCATGCCTGCCTGCATGCTGCTGCCATATTCTCTACCATGATGACAATGGACTAAACCTCTGAAGCTGGAAGCAAGCCTCAATTAAATGTTTTCCTTTATAAGAGTTGCATTGGTCATGGTGTCACTTTACACCAATAGAAACCCTAACTAAGATAGACAGATAAAAGATAGATAGATAGTTGGGTAGATAGATAGGTAGATGGATAGATAGATAGATAGATAGATAGATAGATAGATAGATAGATAGATAGATAGATAAGAATTTGGGGAAGTTTACTGGTGATACCCACTATTTTAACACGGAAAATCTAACTAAAGATAAGTTTAGCTCCTGACTACACCAAGCCTCATCTTCTTATATTTAAAAAGGAAGAGTGACAGGCATATAGAAAGACTGAGAAAAGCATCAGCCAGGAGGAGCTGCTAGCCTGCTTCACTCAAGCACTGCATGGCTTTGTGAATTAACTGAGGAGGAAAAATGAAAGCCCGAGTGCTTCAACTATGACTGCCTTATAAGAGCTCTTTTTATTAGGCAGCAGTCCATTAAATTAGATTTAATTAAAGTTGATTTGATTGATGAACTAAGGCTTCATAGACTTTCTAAAGATAACACAGTTTTGTATCATTGATCCAAAACACCCTCACCTTTTGGCAACCATGTGGCAAAATGATTTATTTCCTCAGTAAAACCTAGCAATACGATAGATCTAAAGAAACATCACTTCAGTCATTCTTCAGTCATTCTATGTGGCCAAGGTTCTTAACTGTTATGAAATCAGCCGCTCACTGGCTGACACATTGCAAATCGAAACTACACACACAAATCACATGGCTGAACTTGAAACAACAAACCTGTTTTTATTTTACTGTGGACACTAGAAATGGGATTCTGTTCTTTCAAGGGTAATCACATGGAAATTTTTGAAAAATGCAAACCACTCCCCCACTCAAAAGATAATGAATGGCATAAATCATGTCTCAGCGGACTGTCATACTGTGAGGATCCCGTGAGCTGTGCACAAGCTCGAAGGTGGATTAGGTTAATAATGACTTTCTCCTCAACACTTGAAGGAAATTAATTTAGCTCCTCACGTCTGAGCCAATGCTTTGAAAATATTAACTGCCTGATGTGTCTCACCGAAAAGCATTTCCTTTGCTCTTGTTTGCACTTGGGTTTTGCTAAACACTTTCTGAGCAATGCAAATTGATGGACTATAGAAGCTACAAACGCCGTTTTGCTATTAAAAAGGCAACCTGGAACTTGTTTAAGTGCTAAGCAGCATTGACTTATTAATTTTTTTTTTGTAAAGTGGGTTATTACCGGTTATAAAAATGCAACGAGGTCTTACTTCATACAAAGGATGCATCTCACCAGATACTGTATAATGTGAAGTTGCATAATTCAAGGATGAGTTCCTCAAGGGAATAAATATAAAACCAGACAGATGCATCCCGAGAGCACATTTACAAGTTCGAACATGTTCTCACTTTAAAGCCACAGCATTAGATCTGACATTTCACAGAGTGCTGCCTCCCATGTTAACTACACCAGGTTGCACTGTGGTTGTCTCCCTCCCCCTTGACATCATATCATGTATAACTTGTCTTCAAAAGCTACCCATCTATTACTGTGGTTTTCCACATGAACACTTACATGACTTCTTTGTGTACACTTGAATGCCATTGTTATGGCATGTGAAAATATTTTATGTGGTAATAATGAATATTAAAATAATAGCATAATGGCCATTGTTACTTCTAGAGTTCCCTATCACATTAAAGATAGCAGTGCTATCTTAGGGTATCCTGCAATATCATTTGCCATTTCTTTTCCTTTGCTGAGACAAAGGTCCTGATGTCTTTGTTTCATTGCCTGTGGCTGTGATAAAATATCTTGACAAAAGCAATTTAGGAGAGAAAGGGTTTATTTTATCTCACAATTCCAGTTTACTATCCACCATAGCGGGGAAAGTCACATGACAAGGGCTTGAGAAAACTGGTTATAAGGCATCCGCAGTTGGTAGCAGTGAACAATGAATTGATGCATGTATCCCCATCAACCTACTTTTTCCATATTTATATAATGCAGGGCCCAAACCTAGGGAGCAGTACTGCCTGTATAAAGGCCAGATCTTTCCTTCCCAAGCAAAGTGATAAAGACAAATGCCAACATCGTTGCTCACAGATCAACCTAACTCAGACATCATACTCTTTCTTTCTTTCTTTCTTTCTTTCTTTCTTTCTTTCTTTCTTTCTTTCTTTCTTCTTTCTTTCCTTCCTCTCTCTCTCTCTCTCTCTCTCTCTCTCTCTCTCTCTCTCTCTCTCTCTCTTTCTTTCTATCATACTCTTTCCAAGTGGTCACAGTAACAGAAATCACACCATAAGGGCCTTGAGATGGCTGAGTCCATTACTCTTTCAGTCAGAAAGCAGAAAAAAATTAATGCTGGTGATCAATTCCTTCAATTCCTTGCTTTCTTTTTATGGAATTAAGGAGCTGTGCTGGTTGGTTTTTGTTAACTTGATGCAAAATAGGGTTATCTGGGAAAAGAAATTTCCAATTAAAAATAACTCCATTGGATTGCCTATTGTCAACTCTATGGGGGCATTTTCTTAATTAATATGGGAGGGACCAGCTTACTGTGGGTGATGCCACTTTTATACAGGTCGTCTTGGGTTTCTAAAAAAACCAAGCCAGTAAGCAGTGTTCCTCCAAGGAGTCTGCTTCATTTCCTGCCTCCAGGTCCCTGCCTTGTGTCCCTGGTGGGTAGTGATCTGGACATATAACTCAAGAAAACCTATTCGTCCCCAAGTTGCTCTGGGTCACAATGTCTTTACCACAGAAGCAGAAACCAAACTAAAACAGGATCCTAACCCATAGGATGGTGCAAAGTACACTTAAGGTCACCTCAGTTAACCCAATCTAGAAACTCCATGCAGACCTGCCCATGGGTTTATCTCCTAGATAGTCTCCATCCTGTTATATTGGCCAGCACAAGTTAAAATGGCAAACTCTGCTACAAAAGTGTAACCAGGCTTTACATGATTCACTCGGCCCCCAGCTTAGATCTTAAGTGGTTCTTGACAAGATATTTTATTTTTAAAAATTTTTATTGATACTTTGTGAATTTCACGTTATGCATCCCAGTCCCACGCATCTACCAGTCCTTCCGTATCTGGCCTCCATCCTCACATCTTCCCCTGCAAACAAGCAAACAAACAAACAAATAAACTCTCGCCTTAGAAGCTACAGTGTGTCATAGTGTGTCACATAGTATACACTTTGCCCACACAGCTTTACTGGCAAATATTCTTTTCAAGGAGTCACTGCTCTCATACCCTATCATCGCTGGATGCTCACCGGGACTCCTCTGGGATTTCCAGTTGTTGCTTTGCATCATGGAGATCTCACAGCTTTGGTTCTGCAGTACAAGCCTCTTCCCATGCTCTAGCAGCTCATAGTTGGGGCAGAAGTTTGGGTGGGCCAACTCAAAGTCCTGGGTCATCGATACATCTCCAGTTTCATCTCTTTCATAGTACATAAACCACTCAGCTCTTCTTTCTCTCCCATCTCTACACCACATACTTGCTCACTAATGGCATGGATGGCCAGACTTCTGGCTGTCTTCAGTCTGCCTGCACTGTGTCAAAAATATATTTTAATTCAGTGAATTACCATTGATTTGATATTCACACCTGAGGAGTTTGTTATTAATATGCCTGCTAACATTTTATTTTAAACTGTGTCTATTCCAAACATATGAAATGTTGGTTGTTTTCATATTTAGTCTAGTGGTGGCCTCCTGGTGGACACGGTCAGCTAGTTACTCATCTCAGTGTGGATTCCCTTTCACTACCATGTCCATCCAGGCTCTAACGGTCCACATGTGGCTTCTGTAACAATCACTGTAGCTATCTCAACTTGCTTCTCAGCCTCTTTTCTTTCCTTCCAAAAACCAGGGTTTAGTTTTGTTTCAGCCATCCATCCTTCTTTCATGAGACTTGCATAAAGAAGATCCCAGTTCTACTTTCAGGGCATGCCCAGGAGAAGACAGAGGCAACACTGGTAGTCTCTTCTCAGTCTGATACCAACTCAGTCCTGGATGAGCCCAGGTCCTATGTTCATCGGTTGTTATATAATGCGAAGTCTGATTGGAGTCAGGAATAAGAAGGGCTATGTAAGAACAGTTATTCTCAAAAGAAACAATAAGCTAGATAACAATTGTCCTTCTTCCGCAGATACCGTTATTTCTGGAATTGACATATGAAAGCACTATATTACATTCCCTCTTATGAAAACCCAAGGATGAGACATAACTCAGAGAGCAGAAGCACCTCAGAGAAACCTAAAACTCCAGCTCCTGCCAGTGGCTTCATATAATGAGACTACTGGCTCATTATTAAGCCAGTTTATATCTTCCACATGAGAATGAATGTATGTTCTCAAAATTATCCTCAAAGTACATTTGTGGGCATAAAGATCAAAGAGTAGACTACCTCCAAGATCTCAGTGATGTATACAGCATATTTCCTCTTAAACAAAAGCAAGAAATAGTTTTCTGAAACACAGCATTGGGATAAGATTACATGAAAAAAAAAAAGAAAAAAGAAAGAAAATATCTGAACTAAAGTATGCTTAAAAAAGATTTCAGCCGGGCGGTGGTGGCTCACGCCTTTAATCCCAGCACTTGGGAGGCAGAGGCAGGCGGATTTCTGAGTTCGAGGCTAGCCTGGTCTACAAAGTGAGTTCCAGGACAGCCAGGGCTACACAGAGAAACCCTGTCAAAAAAAAAAAGGAGACTTCATATAACACAGATAGGAAATTCAGAAAATCCTGCAGAAAATAAATATAACTAGGTTATTCTTTAGCCATTTTATTCTCTAATGCATTTCCTAAGGAATTAATGTTCAAAAGAAATTATTCTAACTCATTCAATTATCCAGTCTTGATCTTGACCCTTGTCTTTGACTTTAAAAATTACCAAGCTACTTCTATGAAATGGAAAAAAAATCTTTAAGTGTATAAATTAAAGTTGAAACAGCATATAGCAAGAGATCTCTTGCAAAGTGTACACATAAATAATACAAAGTTAAGAAGTTTATGTGGTATTAAAGAGGGGTTTGTAAAAAATAGAAAATAATAGAATATGGCTAAGCCTTCATGAAAATTATCTATCAAAGAGGGAGTATCAAGATACTGTTACATGCTGCACCAGGGCAGCCATATATATTATGGCTCCCAGTTTAGTGTTTTATAGGGTTCAAAAGTGGTTCTGTGTTTCTTTTGCTTTCTCTTAAGCTCTTTTCTTTGTATTTCTATGCTTTGTTCGTTTTCATATCCTAGCTTTTATCATATCATATAATTATCCCTTAGAAGCCTATTTGTTTGATAATGAGAAACAGAAAGGGAGTAGATCCAGACAGGGTGGAGTAGCTGAGAAGAATAGAGGGAGGGAAAATTGTAGTGAGGATATATCATGTGAAGGAAAAAAATCTGTTTTCAGTAAAAGAGATGGGGGGGAAGGATAGTGCTATAGAACTGCTACCCAACTGTATGTTTCCCACAATGGAGAAGTGACACGATGAATGGATGTCCCACAACCCCCTCCCTGTGTCACCATCTATGTAAAAGGCTAGAAGACAAGTTAATTCTCCATGTTTTCTCCACTCACAGCTAACTGTTCTTTCTACCATTGAAGGCTCCAACTTCCTCTCTGCTTATTGATCTTTAAATCTTTTCTCTTCCATAAAACCCTAAGGAATTTCATCTGAATACCAAACTTATGTTGCCTTATTCTGGCTCTGGGCTATTCTAAAGGCACTAGATGTGCAATAAATGACATTTTTCCAGCTCTAAGATTCTGGGATCCAGGAACACTGCTTGACTCTTCTTTTCCTTCATCACTGAGTATATTGAGTGTCCTATGTAACAAGGGAAAGTTGGTCTATGGAGGTAGAGTTGGGATTCTTAAACTGTACTGTAATAGTCCCTACACAAACCAAATAGGGCACATTGGCCCCACGGTGATTTATTCTTTATAGACATGTGTAGGTATACACATCATATTTGTATACACATTAAATATGAGAGTAACAAGCCTAAAAAATCATTCAATAGAGACTGAAGACCACTCCAAACCATCTTCTGCCAGCTCCTTCCCCTTTGCACACCTCTGAGAAGGAATATGGTATCAGTCTGTTTCTTTCGGCCCTGGCTCTGTCACTACAGTGCAATAGAGAAAATTTAAGAAAATTTAATTTGTACTCTGTCACCCGATCTCCATATTCCAGCCCACAACTTTGGCAGAATACTTCTGCTTCCCAGAGACCAAGCCAGTTTTAGGGACCACAGAGGCAGTGTTGGCACCCAAAACCACAGAGGTCATGCAAGCCAAACAAACAAACAAACAAACAAAGCAGTGGAGACACCTTACTGGAATTGAAAACTCGCTAGTCAGTCACCAGAAGCCTGGACCACTCAGACCAGAAGACCAGAGGAAACAGAAACCAAAAGAAAAACCATCCAAAGAGCACCCACCTGACAAAGATAAACTCAGAATCAACACCTAAACCTATAGTGAATAAAATGCTTAAAGGAATACAGGAACAGGTGAAAGAAAGAAATAAAACTCTTCAAGACCTAAAAATGGAAATAGAAGTATTAAAGAAAACACAAACTGCGGAAATCCTGGAAATGGAAAGTCTGGAAATGGAAAGTCTAAGTAAGCAGACAGGAACTACAGACACAACATCACTAACAGAATATAAGAGATGGAAGAGGGGCTCTTGTGTATTGACAATACAATAAAAGAAATTAATATTTTGGGCAGAGATGTTAAATCTAAAAAGTTTCTGACACAAAACATCCAGAAAATCTGGGATACTATGAAAAGACCAAACCTTAGAATAAGTAATAGAAGAAGGGAAACCCACTTCAAAGGCCCACAAATATTTTCAACAAAATCATAGAAGAACATTTCCCTAACCTAAAAGAAGAGAGATGCTCATAATGTCCGAGAAGCTCACAGAACACCAAATGTATACATAATAATCAAAACACTAAATGTTTAGAACAAAAGAAATAAAGCTGTAAGAGAAAAAGGCCAAGTAACATACACAGGCAGAACTATCAGAATTACACCCCACTTCTCAACAGAGACTCTAAACACCAGAAGGGCCTGGGAGATGTCTTGCAGACTCTTTAAGATACCACAAATTTCAGCCCAGATTACTATGTTCATCAAAACTTAATCACTATAGTAGACAAAACAAGATATTGCAAGAAAAAAACAAATTTAAACAATACCTATCTACAAATTCAGCCCTACAGAAGATAGTAGAAAGGAACTCCAACCCAAGAAGGTTAATTACATGCAAGAAAACACAGAAAATAAATAATTTCACACCATTACCATTACCAAACCAAAAGAAGGAACACACACTCGGACACATACATATTATCACCAACTACATCAAAATAACAGCATTTAACAACCATTGGTCACTAATATCTCTCAACATCGATGGACTCAATTCCCCAACAAAAATAGATGAATGGATGTGGAAACAGGATCCATCAGTCTGCAAGAAACATACCTCAACATCAAACGTAATCATTACTTCAGAATAAAGAACTAGAAAAATATTTTTCAAGCAAATGGACCCAAGAAGCAACCTGGGGTAGCCGTTCTCATAACTAATAAAATAGGCTTTCAACAAAAATGTATCCAAAGAGATGGGTAAGGGCACTTTATACTCATCAAAGGAAAAAACCACCAATATAAACTCTCAATTTTGAACATCTATGCCCCAAATGTAAGGGTATCCACATTTGAAAAGAAACATTACTAAAGTTTAAATTACATATCAAACTCCATACATTAATAGTGGGAGACTTTAACACCACACGCCACTCTCACCAAGGAATGGGTTATCCATACAGAAACTAAACATAGAAATAACAGAACTAAAAGACATTATGACTCAAATGGACTTAATAGATATCTGCATTTTCCCCAAACATAAAAAATATATATATCTTATTCTCAGCATCTCATAGAACTGTCTCCAAAATTGACCGTATACCCAGTTTCAAAGCAAGTCTCAACAGATAAAAAAAATTAAAATGATACCTCTGTATCTCTTTTTTTATTATTAGACATTTTCTTTATTTACATTTCAAATGTAAACCTCTTTCCTAGTTACCCCTGTATCTTATCAAACAACCATAGATTAAACTGGACTTCAAAAACAACAGAAACAACTGAAAGCCTACAAACCCATTGAAGCTGAAGAGCTCTCCACTGAATGACCACTGTGTCAAAGAAGAAATAAAGAAATTAAAGACTTTCTAGAATTCAATGAAAATAAATGCACAATATACCAAAACTTGTGGGACACAATGAAAGCAGTGCTAAGAAGAAAGTTCACAGCACTAAGTGCCTTCATAAAACAATTAGTGAGAGCTCATACTAGCAACTTATAGCACATCTGAAATCTCTAGAATAAGGAGAAGAAAACACACCTGAGAGTAGTAGAAGACAGTAAATAATCAAACTCTGTCAGTGCTGAAATTAATAAAACAGAAAAAAGGGAACAAATACAATGAATCAACAAAACAAAGAATTGTTTCTTTGGTAAAATCAACAAGATAGTCAAACTCTTAGCCAAAGTAAGTAAAAGGCAGAGAAAGACTATCCTAATTAACAAAATCAGAAATTAAAAGAGGGGCTTAACAACAGACACTACGGTAATACAAAGAATCATTAGGTCTTATTTCAAAGAATCATATTCAATAAAATTGAATAAAAATTAAAAGAATGGACAACTTTTGATAAATACCACTTGCCAAAGTTAGATCAAGATCAAATAAAACAATCTATAGACCTATAAACCTTAAGGAAATAGATGTATACAATAAAAGTTTCCAAAAATAACAAACAAACAAGCAAACAAACAAAGCCCATGACCAGATATGAAACCAGCAAAGAATTCTACCAGAGTTTCAAAGAAATGCTAATAACAATACTCCTCAAACTATTCCACAAAGTAGAAACAGAGGAAACACTGCCAAATTCATTTTAATAGGTCACAGTCACCCTGCTACCTAAACCACACAAAAACTCAACAAGAAAGAGAATTTTAAACCAATTTCCCCCATGAACATTGATGTAAAAATACTCAGTAAAATACTTGAAAACCAAATTCAAGAACACACCAAAAAGATCATCCACCATGATCAAGTATTCTTCATTCCAGAGGTACAGAAATGGTTTTGATATATGAACAAACTGAAAGAAAATAAACCCCACATGATCATCTCATTAGACACTGAAAAAGCCTTTGGCAAAAATCTAACACCCTTTCATGATAAAAGTCTTAGAGACACATACCTAAACATAATAAAGGCAATACACATCAAGCCTGTCACCAACATCAAATTAAATGCAACGAAACCTAAAGCAATTCCACAGAAGCACTTAGAGAAATATTTGACATATTTAGTCATCAGGTAGACACAAATCAAAATGACTCTGAGATTCCATCTTACATCATCAGAATGACTAAGATTTAACACAAACAAACAAAAAACATCAAGTGACAGTTCATTCAGGAAAGGATGTGAAGCAATGTAAATAGTCCTTCACTGTTGGTGCAAGGGAAAACACATAGAGACACTTTGAAAACCAATTTGGCAGTTTCTCAGAAAATTGGGAATAGTTCTACTCTAAAACCAGCTATACCACTCCTGAACATATACCCAAAGGATACTCCATCCTACAATGACACTTGCTCAGCAATGTTCATCATAGCTTTATTTGTAATAATCAGAAAGTGGAAACAATCTAGATAGATGTACCTCAACCAAAGAATGGATGAAGAAAATGTGGTACATTTACACAGTGGAGTATTTATTAAAGTCATTATTAAAATGGAGTATTTATTAAAGTCATTATTAAAAACAATGACTTCATTAACTATGCAGGTAAATACATGGAACTAGAAAAAAAAAATCTTCTAGAGTGAGGTAATCCAGACCCAGAAGGATAAACATG
Source organism: Mus minutoides (assembly GCA_902729485.2). Classification (NCBI taxonomy): domain Eukaryota; kingdom Metazoa; phylum Chordata; class Mammalia; order Rodentia; family Muridae; genus Mus; species Mus minutoides. Next base: position 845,002 of record LR749950.1, read on the forward strand.
GTATGCTCTCCCTGATAAGTAGGTATTCACTGTAAAGCAAAGAGTAACCAAGCTACAATTCACAGACACAAAGAAGCTAAGTAATAAGGATGACTCAAAGGGGAAAGAGTGAATTTCTCTGAGAAAGAGAAATACAATAGGCAACAGAGATTGCCAGGGGGAGGGGACTGAACAGGGTTAGAGTTTGGGATGGGAATGGAAGGGATCAGTTGGGGGATTAAAGGGTGAGTGTAGTGGGAAAAACAACTGGAATCAGGTGTGGTGAGATATTTATTGCATGACCTGCCCTGGCCATCTCAAGACTTCCAATGGAGGGATTGGGAATACCAACCCAACCACAACACCTTCAACCTACGAAGTATCCTCCTTCTTTGCAAGGGTAAAGATGGAGCAGAAATTCGGAGAGTGGTCAACCAATGACTGGTCCAACTCGAAACCCAAGCCACCCTTGACACTTAATGATGTTCTGCTATACTTGCAGACAGACGTTTCACTGGGAAATGATAGAAAAAGATGCAGAACCCCACTGCCAAACATTAGGAAGAACTTAGAGAATCTTGAGTAAGAGGAGAAAAAAGGATTGTAAGAGCCAGAGGGGTCATGGACATCACAAGAAAACCTAGAGAATCAACTAACCTGGACCAATAGAGGCCCACAGAGACTGAACCACCAACCACAAAGCATGCATGGAACTGACCTACAATTTCTGCACATGTGTAACAATTGTGTTGTTCGGTCTTCATATGGAACTCCTAAAAGTGAGAGTCAGACTGCCTCTGACTTTGTTGCCTGCCTTTGAATCCCTTTCTACCTACTGGCTGCTTAATCTAGCCTCATTAGGTGAAAATACACCTAGTCTTATTGCAACTTGATATGCCAAGGCTGTTTGATGTCCATGAGAGGCCTTTCCTGTCCTGAAGAGAAATGGAGGTGTAGGGAATGGATGGGAGGGAAGGTGGGGTGGAAGGACTGGAAAGAGAGGAGAGAGGGGAAACTACAGTTAGAATGTAAAGTTAATTAATTAATTTTAAAATGTGAACTTTTCAAAAGGGAGAAAGGACAAATAACCCATTATTTTACAAGCATAAAATGATCTTTCTAAAATGACTTATAGCGCCTTTCATTCCCTGGACCTTTGTTTTTTACCATCACTATCTTCACATACTTTTAACCTACTTTAAGAAAAATCTTATTCCAAGATTTTGTGCATATAATTATAGCACATAATTCTCTAAAGCAATTGCAACGAGTGCCTTCTAGTCCTGGGTTTATATAAAACCCTTTCTGATAAACCCGCAGAATCTTCTAGAACATCATCATTCTAAACACTCTCCAAATGTAGAGAACATTCATTGGTTAATACTTCATCACTATACTCTTGAATTGGCTATAATTTTCATTCCCAGAGGATCCACTAAAAACAGCAGCTTTATTCTCACCAGACTTTCTAAATTAATAACATGGTAGAGGGAAAATGAGTGAAATAAATAGCAAATAAACATATGGAAAAAATAAGCAATAAGAAGTGTTATGGAAATAATAATAAATAACACAACACTGGATGCCAAATTAACATTTGAGTAGAGATCAAGAAAAATAAATGAATGTGTGCACAAATATATGGTAGGGCAGGGGAGTATTAAGCAGAATATCACTAGGTCCATGAGCATGGTGTGCTCACTGAGGATCTTGAAAGGGTAGTGAGGACGGGACATGTAATGTCTCACAGATGGAGAGGGCACTTTCAGATGACAACAGAGAAAGTAGACATGGTAGAGCAAGGTAAGATCACTGAAAGATTGTGAATATTATTCAGAACGATGAAAAAAGTTTGAGAAGATTTTGAAGAGATGGCAGAACATCTAATCTAAATCTTGCAGAGATCATTCTAGTTTCTGTGCTAAGGGTAATTGATGATGAAACAAAGGCAGAAGCAGGGCTGGTGGTTAGAAGACTAAGGCAACAAAACAGAGTAGACATGATGGCAACTGGGACCAGGTCGACAGTGGAGAAGACTGTAAACAATGGTTTAATTATATCTGAGGTCAGCTCCAGCAGAATTACTAATGGCTGTATGTGAAGTGAGGCATGGAGAGAATAAAGGTTTTTGTTGTTTTTGATGTTTGCTTGCCTATCAACTGTAGGAAGATATTGAATTTTTGAAGATAAAGACACTGTGGCAAAAGCATATTTGAGAGAAGGCAAGAGGATAAAAATCGGGAGTCCAGTGTGGGATGCATCTATTTTTCAATACTGAATAAATTTCTGTCTAGGCAAGCTATTGCTGACAAACCACCTCCAAACTTGATCATTTAAAAGACACAAAATGTGCAATCCATAAGGGAAAAGAGTGAAATGGAGTGAGAGATCAAAATGGTAACCTGACGACATGGGAGCAGGAGAGCTGGCCCTGGCAAAGTGGGAGAGCTGACCCTGGTGACAGGGATGCATGAGAGCTAGTAGCTGAACAACTCAATTACCACCAGACCCAGAGCCAGGACTCTGAGTTGTCCCACCCCAACATCTTCCCCATCTACGAGCTGACAGAATGTAGGGAGGAGCAGGTCCTACAGAACCAATGTCTCAGAATCTCTGTGAACACAGCACAACAGGATATCTGAGAGGAGTCTGAAGCTGCAGTATTGATAGTGTAGCAGAAACCAGAGGCCTCAGACCAGACCAACGACTCTTTGCAAGTAAACAATGTGGGCAAAGGGGTATACGGTGGGATATACAGCAGCTTCCATAGCAAGATTTTCTTTTGATTTTGTTTTTAATTTGTTGTTTTCTTTTATGGGGGAAGTCGAAAAGACAGAGGGAAGATATGAAGGGATGGGAAGATGAGTGGAATTAGGGTACATGATGTGAAATTCACAAGAATCTATAAGAATTCTCAAAACTCAACAATATGATGAAAATCATGCAGTTTCAAATGGAAAAAAAAATTGACTGAGCGTTTGTATAAAGAAGATAAACCAATGTCCAGTAAGCAACTAAAAGACAATCAGTATCAATACAGTCTTGAGGGAAGTGAAAATTTAAACGTGCAATGCCTCTTCCTAAGCATTAGAAAGGTTGAAATTAAAAGGACTGGCAATGCCAAGTGTAAGTACTGCATACTGGCTAGTACTTCTTAAAGGTAAGCTATTGATGCTATGCTAATTAATCTAATATTAAGTATGCGTTCAAATGCAATTGCCTAAAGACGTAACTATTTACTGTGGTTCCTGAGCCTGGTGTTAAATGAGAAACAACCTCTTCAGGCTGAGGCTGTTATTCTCGGTTTCGCTCATTCACATCCCTCTATCCTGGGTGAGGAAGCTTTGCTTTAAGGATTTTTCTCATTTTTGTTGGGACTAAAGGGTAGCCCAGACCTATCATTTTTCTTGATAGTAGCAGATACACACAACATAAAAAAAAAAAAAAAGGAAATTCCCAAGCTCTCTGGTGGACATGCTAAAGATGCTCAAGCTAGCCACACTCTATAACATACTCTGTCCTGTGAAATCGCTACAGAATCCAAAAGCTACTCATCTTCTCCCGACTCTTCTGGCTTGCAGATAAAACCTCAGCCCTTGCTCAGATCTTCTCATCTTCTCTGAAGCAGGTCTTTGAGAAATACCAAGATAAACAGAATAACCTTATCTCAGAAAAGAGAGACACAGAAACAAGTCTAAAAGTCCTATCACCCCTACCTTTAATTATTATCATAGGTTAGATACTTCAGTACACTCAGTCAATTCTGCCATGACTATCTACTCTTCATCAAACCTAATCATAAGCATATGCACACATACATACTCTTATGAATTTAGAACATGTTGTTTTGAAGTATACCATTTCACATAAAAGTTATGTTTAATAAATCCATAAGCTTTTCACTTGTTTATCTTTCTTTTGTTATATTGACATCAGCTATGCTCAACAGAGAGCACAAGACATTTCCTTCTCCCTACAGTACTCTGAACTCTGCCTTCCCTTAATGGTCAAACATAGTCAGTGCTGTCTAAGCTAAAGTTTACCAAGGTGGCAAGAGGATAGTATAGGTTGCAGGAACAACAAACGGACTGTACCTTCTCAGAGAGAGAGAGAGAGAGAGAGAGAGAGAGAGAATGCAAAGTCACATGGCAAAGACTGAGCATAATGTGATGTACATTAAAATGCCAGTGGCAGTTAGAAATGCATTACTGGACTGAAGATCTAAATGTTTCTAAATAAGAAGGGACATGAATGCCTAGGAGTAGAAAATTTGTGAAAAAACTTATGTTTATAGATGAGAAAGACCTGGTCATAGGAACACTCATCTGCAATCCCAACTGTCAGACTAAGGTAGGAAACTGTGAGTTTTAGGCTACATTAACTATATAGCAAGATGGCAAGATGCTGTACCCATGGGAGGAGGGGCACAGGGAAGAAGAAAGAGAAGGAGGAGAGGCAGAGTTGAAACCTGGGTAATAAAACAATCATGGATCCAAAACTAGGGTTCTGGTGAGGAGAGTCAAGAGAGAACAGTGTCATAAAGAAGAAAGAGTTTTAGAGAGGAGAGATGATCAACTGTTAAATAAAAAAAAAGCTGCAATCTCTGCCTGCGTCTGCTCTTATTTTATTCCTAGGTAGATCTAAACCATTGGATTAAACTGAAATGCAGATAGAATCTAAAAGGGCACCCCCGCCCTGGGACACATGCCCAGCCTATTGGCTGGCACATAATGAACCAATTAAAATCAGATGTGCTTATCATGAGCACATGTTTTTTCTACATTCATTCCTTTATATGTGCAGGGGTCATTTTCAACATTAGCAAGATCTATAGTCTAATTATATGCATAAGAAGTTTTTTTGGGAGCCTACTTCTGTCGTATACTGTTCTAAGCAATGAGGCTAGAACAAAATAAGTAGGTTCCAGCTGTTGTGGAATTTAAATTCTATAAGGAAAAAAGAAGTAAATCACAATCATTTCATTTCTGCTATCAGAGAAATGAAAGGAGGTACCAGGTGATATATGTATTGCAACTCCCTCAGTGTATATACATTAATTTGCAAATGTAATCTTTCCCGTTCTCTCTCACTGTGTGTGTGTGTGTGTGTGTGTGTGTGTGTGTGTGTGTGTATGTGTGTGTGTGTGCCTGCCTATGAATGTGCCCATGTATATATGTGTGTGGAATCCAGATATCAAGTGTCTTCTATTCTCTCCACCTTGTTTTTTTAGACAGGGTCTCTCATTGAACCTGGAGCTCTCTAACTTGGCCCAATTAACTTCCTATCTCTTCCACCACAATGCTGAGATTGTAACTGTTGAACCCTGCTTTTATGTGTGCAAGCACTTTACCAACTGAGCCATCTCCCCAGCCCAGTAAAGTAATTTCACATAGTGGCAAGTGTCGTACTGATAGTAAAACAAAGTGACAGCTGAAGTGTGAGTGACTGGGAGCAGGGATTTTGACTGTGTAGTTTGGAAGGCTTTCTTGAGAAGGTGTTAGTTGGCTCAGAGCTAAATTACACAACTTAGTCAAATCCTTAGAAAACTTCATTGTAGCTTTTTGATATTCCACAGTAGTATTGCCTATTATCCACTATCTCCTCAAAATAGCCCACTGAGGGCTTGCAATATAATAGAAGAACAGAGATAACAAAAGAAACATACTAGATATCTGCTGGAATATAGAACCTCAAATGTGGTTTCCACTGGCCTAAACAGCAAATTGGGTTCTGTCAATGCTATTCAAAACACATAATATTCTTTGACTCAAGAACTGTGTCTTCTTTGTGGCAGGAAGAGAAGATATTAAATTCCTCAGAAGGGAACCTCATGATGGACTCAGAGTGCCCCTGAGGGGTAATGACCTCTCCATTTCTGCTATCAGAGAAATGAAAGGAGGTACCAGGTGATATATGTATTGCAACTCCCTCAGACCCATCAGCAAACTTAGATAGAAATAGTTCTTATTGGAATGAAGATACTGGCTTAGAGGGATGAATTTACCCAAGGTCACCCGACTATTAAGTGACTGACCCAGAAGATGAATCCAGGCCAGGTCTGCTTTCAGAGCCCATGCAAGCACCTTCCACTAAATGGCTCTGCTATGCTCTTACACCAGACACAGAGAAATATAAACCACTGAAATATATGGGACAGAATTAACATATTTGTAAAATTATTCTAAGGTGAAAAACAGGAATGACATCTCAGAGACCTTGTGCTATATTTTTAGTATTGGGCAATAAGAACAGCATACAATGCTGAAAGGAAGAGGAACAGCATGCATATTCCCCGGGGTGGTAAGATGTTCAACATTAATAGCAAGGAAATTATCAGGAAACTGACAGGAAGGAAGGGAATGTCCTTGCCTTCTCCCCTGTTGGAAAATTTGGGGAGGGAACATAAGACTGGAAATCAAAGCTGATTTCTAATAGAAAATGAACCATGGGAGGGAACTATCTGAAAGTTTTACAAAGTAGTGTAACAGAGAAAGAGCAGAATGAATGAGAAAATAAACTTAGATGTCCTAAGAAAGAAGAGGTGGTTAATTAACAAGGAGATGAGGACAGCCTGCAGATACTATTTATCAGCCTTCTGAATATTCCTGTGGCTTTATTTGTGCCCATCTGTCAGCTTGATCTTTTCCAAGTGTCTGCTGCCTCATCTACAGCCCATTAATTTATTGAAAATATTACTTGAATTGGATTGCTTTCCTGCTGTATTGTTTTTAACTGTTTTTTTTTTGGGGGGGGGATGATTTGTCTGCCTATTGATTTTTTCACTTGGCAAACTGCAGCTAACCCAAGTCCAAAATCTCTTCCCAATTCATAATGAAATATAAAACCAGATTGTTTTTCATTCAGAAGCATGCCCATCAGTATTTGCAAGCCAATTTTGCCAAATATATTTGTACACACATCTCTCTTCCCCTTGGAGAGAAAAATGTAACGTGAAATACACTTCAAACAAAGCAGTCAACAGCAAGAGTATATTTTCTTGCCTTGGCAAAGAGCACAGCCTAATGGATCATTCCTATTAGGAACACATCTAGGTTAGATTTAAAAAATAACCCATAAGATGCAGAGAGGTGATTCATTCAGATTATACTCATCCTTTTTCTTGAAAATGGCAATAAAGGGCCTTTTTGTCAAGTCAGTCTCAGGCCTATAGGAATTTAGTTTTAGCCAGTAGCCACCAGAGGAAGAAAACTTTCCCATTTTTATTGTTACATAATGTTTTTTAATCTGCAATCTCTTGTCGAAGCAATTCCACAAAAAGCCTGAGGCCTTGAGTTTGATTTCTTCAGCTTCTCAAAACTGCACCCACAGAGCAGACAGGCCACCCAAATCCTCCACTTGTCAAACCAGCTCTGGTCCCAGGAGGGATTTATGAGGCTTCACTTGAAGGGATGCCACACAGGCTTGCTGGCTGCAATGTGAGCTGCCTGTTATTTCTCCATCATTTGCCAGGAAGTCTGGGTGAGCGAGTTCTGCAGCACCTGAAGGGCACAAACGCAAGAGTCTTGCCATGTGGAGGAACGTTTTCCTTCCTCCTCCAATTTGCTTGCTGGCATTCTGGTGTGAAGACAGATGGGAAGAGATGGGGAGATGGAAAGACACGGCAGCCTTGGGAGCCTGAAAGCAAAGACTTTAGTGAGGCTGAAAGAAGACAGAATAAGCAATTCCTTTCCACAGAATTCCTTAAGAGAGAAGCTCGCCTTCACATCCTGCCCCGGGCAGCACCTCCTTGGTGCAGCTGTGCTCTGATGACACCTGCTCTCTTACCTCAACATTGCCCTCCTTGCTCCAGCAGAAACCTCCTGTTTACAGTCTACACACAGTGGGTGACTATCCCTTAAAGGTGACCTTCCTGCCTGAGGACACATATACACAAGATTGTGGTAACAGGAGCCCAGTCCTCGGCCAGTTCTCTGACACCCTATCTTCTACCATATTTCCAAAGAAAGCAAATTCTCATGAGAACATTAAAAGGATCCTTAAGGCTTACACATGAGAACTATGTAACTATAGATAGACACTTAGCCAGCACAAGGACTCCATCCCAAAGCAATCTACAAAAGATAGAATGTGGCACCCCAAATTATGCCTCTTTGGTTCAAGGATTATTTTTATCTGATTATCTTGAGAAACTGCAGACACAGGAGAATCTCTTCTGATTGACATCTTGTACAGTATGTCCTTACTAAGGAATGGGTAACTAAATCACTGAAGACTCTTGTCAGTACAGAAGGACTCTATTAACAAAGCAATATCAAAGGACTCTAATAATAAACTTTGTACTTGTTTAAAGGCATTTCTGAGAATAACTTTCATTGTCAGCTTCCCCAAATGCGTTTGCTTCAGCTAAATGTATTATTTATGCCTGAACTCAAAACTATCCTCCAAGGTATAATCATTTACTCTAGGTGTCTCTGAAAACTCATAAAGTGAATATGGCAATAAATTTCAGTTTGCTTTCTCTCTATTAAATATTCTTCTGTTACAGGAGCTTCTATGTTAAGGTCCCAGAATGAATAGAGAAGCTGGGGAAAAGAGGGGCTAGGAGAGAATTAACCAAAACTGAAGAACGGAAGAAAAGGCATGTGGAAACCCACTACTTGTATAAATTAATTAAAAAAATATGTTTAATGGATGAATAACACTCTCATAAGCCATGAGTTATTGAACAAAAATATCAGTGCCAGACATAGCATACAGCTCTATGAATGTATGGACAAGGAGGCCCCAGAGGTCTCCCAAGCAATGGTCTGGTTGCACACCAGAGCTAGTTGGTAAGGACACTACTCCTGGGGAAACCACACACTTGGTTTGCTGTGTGCTGGGGAAATTAGGGTTTCATTTTGGAGTTCTTAGTTTAGTTAATGAAAATAATTTTGTTTTAAGGATTCAGAGGTTAGAGAGATGGCTATTCAGTATAGAGTGGTTGTTGCTCTTTGGAGCACCTCAGTTCAGGTCCTAGCATATGTACATATGTACATATATGTCAAAACAATTCATAAGTCCTGCAAAAGCTCCTGGACACTTATAAACACACACACACACACACACACACACACACACACACACACACACACGGATGTATGTGTGTGTATGTGTACATATGTATGTATGTATGTATGCATGTATGTATGTATGTATGCATGTATGTATGTATTTGTGTTTGAGAGTAAAACCAGAGGAGAGACAGACAAAATTATTTTTATTAACTAAACTAAGACCCCCAAAATGAAATGTATGTATGTATGTATGTATGTATGTATGTATGTATGTATGTATTTGTGTTTGAGAGTAAAACCAGAGGAGAGACAGTGCTTTAGATCTTGGTAACTGCTAGGAGAAGAAAGCTAGAGAAGAGACAAAGTACAGCCTTTAAGAAAGCAGGCAGGTTCATGCTACGATACTGACATGTCATGCAAGATGTGCTGATTAGGGCTATAGTAATGTGAATCTTATGGAGGGTACTCAACTACTTTCTGATTGGATTTGAAGCCTGCTTCTCAGAAGGGAATTCATGCCTGGTTCTAGAAACTTGGTCCAAACCCAGTGAATTGGGAGGTTATACGCCCAGGGTAGGGAGCAGGGGGAAGGGAGCAGGAACAGAGGGTGGGGGGTGGGAGGCAGGGTGGATTGCCACTGTTGTTTTTTGCTAAATGGACATTTAGTTGAAATGCCTTCTGAACATTTATTTATAAATACTTTATATTTATAGCTATAAACTAGTACTCGTTCTCAAAGGCTCCAAGAGCATCATAGGAGAGGAAGAATATAAGAGCCAGGAGATATGGGGGCATTCTGTGAAATATATGGGGTCATGCTGTGAACACAGCATGGCTGTTCCACTCACAAACTCACATCATCTATAGTGGCTTGCAGAACAAGGGCTCAAAACCAATCCACATTCCAGCATGTACAAGGGAAAAAGAATATGTGTGTTTAGTAGCTGCTGCTTTGGTGATGGAACCTGGGTAAAAACTTTCCTATGATCCAGTAATAACCTCACATCCATACTCATTCAAGAAGCCCTAATTGAATTTGGTGAATTATTTTTTCACAGAACATGAAAGTAGGAGGAAGACACATTTAAAAGTTCAGTGTTCTATTGTTGTGGGGGAAAGAAAAACAAAAAACAAAAAACCAACATCATGGCAATGCCAACTCTTATATATTAAAGTATTTAACTGGGACTGGCTTATGGTTTCAGAAATTTAGTCCATTGTCTTCATTATAGGGAACACAACAGCATGCAGGAGATATGGTACTAAAGAAGTTGATAGCTCTATATCTGGATCCTGGATCTACAAGCAGGAGAAAAGATGACAGACTGAGCCTCACTAGGGCTTCTGAACCCTCAAAGTTCCAGACACACCCCTCCCAGTGACACACTTCCTCCAACAAGGACATACCTCCTAATCCTTTCAAATAGTGCTAATCCCTAAGAGTTAAGAATCAGCCTCAGTTTGTAGAGACATTCTGAGAAAGAAGTGTCTGAGAGCAGCGAAAAGAACTACTCAAAGTCAAATTGTGGGTTACAAGCTGACAGCCTATGTTCTGCTTGAGAAAGCTTTCTAGTCTCTCTCTTTCTCTCTCTCTCTCTCTCTCTCTCTCTCTCTCTCTCTCTCTCTTTCTCTCTCTTTCTCTCCCCTCCCCCCCACCCCCAGCTTTTCCTTACAATTCTAAAAAACTCTCTGGATAACTCATCTCTTGGAGATCAAAAGTCTTTAATTACATAGCAATTCAATCCCCTTTTGATTATCCCTTGAATCAGCATCCCATCTCCCCAGCACCTGGATTCTTAGAAGAGACAACAAACATATATTTTGCATTGCAAATGAATCCAGAGATCTTCCAGCCTTTGTCAAGTACAGAAAATAAAATAGGTGAGTGGGACCCAACCCTGAAATTACCATTCCTAACATGCCTAGGCCTGGACCTAAACTCTCTCTGTCCCAATCTGCCGAACTTGGCTGGGTGGAATCTTACCCTTCAATCACCACTCCCTAAATCTCTTTATGGAAGCCTTACACATTGTCTTTCTGACAAGCTATTTTTTTTTTTTTGAATCTGTGATGCTCCTTATACAATTCATATTGCTACTTATATTTTGCATAGTTGAGAAATTATATATTCTTGAATTCATGTTTTTAGAGTTCTTTCTCACAGCCTTAAAAGCTGTCCTGAGTATCCTGAATGCATTTAACATTTTTGCTGAGACATAAACATAGCCTTGCCTCTTAGATCCATGCTGTCTATATAACATGGAGTCACTACCTTTAACAGGGGAAACATTCCCTGAAGGAGGAACATGACATTATGTACATTATTATACCAATAAGCCTTATGCCCACAGGAATCATGAACACTTGTGGAGGCCCACAACGCCCTAGCTCTGCTCCAGGGGTAGGAAACATGGCATGCTGTCTGTTAAGTGGCCAAACCAGACTTGGCACCTAAGCATTCAAATATATGACTCTGTGGGGCCATTCTTACTCAAACCATCACAGAAGACAACTGTTTTTAGAAGGAGTGAGAGGGAGATGGGGGAAGATAAGAAGAGAGGTAGATAAGAGAGGAAGGGGAAAAGAGAGGAAGGGAAAAAGAGAAGTTGTAGATAATTCTAATCAAAATACATTGTATACATGTATGAAAATTTCAGAATAAATTAAAATTTATTTGAAAAATAAAGTTGTAATACCATAAGTTTGAAAAATAGAAATTACTTTTTCTTTGCATAAATTCCTGTTAATGGCCAGTAGAGTCTTAATATTGTGATTTAATGTATCAGATCTTTCCACATTTTTAACAGGCCTAAAACTCATATGCAAAGATGATCATTTCAATTGCCATTGCTTTTATAACATTATTCAATCTCAACCTCTGTTTGCTTTTGACAAACAGTCTCTTGCTCTAGACCCCTCTTGATTCCTTTGATCTCTGTCAAAGAGAATTCAGACAAGACACAGAAGGAAAAGTATAATAGATATGCAGAACATATTACAGGGTATAAAGAGACACTCACAATGTGTGTGAGCAGACAATGGCCACTTACATTTCTAAAGTGTTAGAATGGACTGCTTTCCCTAAAAGGCATTTTCTTATTTGGACTGATACTTACCTGAGGCAAATTTCTATGTCTATGCCAAAAAGCCTACAGTTTGATAGTACTCTTAAGACTTTCTACACAGTTCAGAATTGTCATGTCTCCACTCCTTCTTCTGAGCAGGAATCAGAATCCTGTGGTTTCAGCTCCCAGTTTTATGAGAGTGCTGGTTTAGAGGGAAAGGTCTATCCCTAGACTGGTTTGTTTTTGTCAATATGATACAAACCTAAACATATCTGGGAAGAGGGAATCCTAATTGAGAAAATGCTCTCATAAAACTGGCCTATAGACAAGCCTATGGAATATTGCCTTAGTTAATGATTGAAGTGAGAGTGTATAGCTCACTATAGGCAGTGACACAACTGGATAGGTGGTCCTGGGTTGATTAAGAAAGCTTGCTGAGCTAGGCAGTGGTGGCACACGCCTTTAATCCCAGCACTTGGGAGGCAGAGGCAGGTGGATTTTTGAGTTTGAGGCCAGCCTGGTCTACAGAGTGAGTTCCGGGACAGCCAGAGCTATGCAGAGAAACCCTGTCTTGAACCCCACCCCCCCCAAAAAAAAAGAAGAAGAAAGAAAAGAAAGGAAAAGAAGAGAAGAGAAAAGGAGAGGAGAGGAGAGGAGAGGAGAGGAGAGGAGAGAAGAGAAGAGAAGAGAAGAGAAGAGAAGAGAAGAGAAGAGAAGAGAAGAGAAGAGAAGAGAAGAGAAGAGAAGAGAAGAGAAGAGAAGAGGAAGAGAAAGAAGCATGCTGAGCAAGGCATGAGGAACAAGAGAGAAAGTCACTTGCATCACTGGCACAGAAGCATGACCATCACAAGCACTTTACCAATCATGAGGGAATCACCATTATTTACTGGTTATAACTTTAGTGAGGAAATAGACTCTGGATGAGACATTGAAGCAACAAATTATTTATTTGTCCATTCTGCTACATAAAGAGATTGGATTTAAAACATCTTCTATAACTTGTTTGCACAAGGTACCTCATGCAAATTATAATTAAGTTAATAGCTTTTAATTAGTCTTATTTTTAATTCTAGAATTCCTAAAGTATTGAAGGCCTATAACGCTTGGTGTTCTACCAAAAGCAAGAGTTGGCAGAAGGAAAAAGGTTCATTCAAGACTTTCCCTGAGGAAAATAGAAGAGAATGCTCATTCTCGATCATCTCCTTCATTAAGGAATCAGGGACAACAATGGGATTTTATGGGACATAGTACATATGAATGGTTCTCTGAGAGAACAGAACTTGGAAAATGTATGTTTTTAAAAAGCACTGGAGTGGCTTACACAATAGGGCCCAGGGAGGCTGACACATTAGAGTCTGAAAGCCCCGAAGTTTCTCATTTTAGTCTAGATTCCTTAGCAGTCTCATTTGGGGCATGTGAGATCCCCTGAGAATTATTGATCTTCAATTCCTGTTGTAGATCTAAAGAAATTTGAATCTTTCATCAATGGAGAATGACAGCAAGCACAGCAACATCTACAAGAGAGTGAGTGCGTTTAACCGGAGGCAGAGGAAGGCTGGACTGTTCTTTCCTCAGGAACCCTTTATATCCTGGCCACTCACTTAAGGCAAAGGTTTCCCACCATGAAGGGGTGTTGACTTTCTCAAAATACCTCACAGACCCACCCAGAGTGACTCTGATTAGATTCTAGATCCTGTTAGGTTGACAATCAAAATTAACTATAACAAAGGGTTACAGTAGGAAAATAGGCAGGAAACTTGAGCCAGGTGGGACCTTTTTGTTTTTAGAAGGAAACTTATTGAAAGTCCATTCAAACCTGGACTTGTGGAGCCAGTGTCTGCATTTCCTTTTCAGATAAATATATTATTGCTATTTTTAGATCTGACATGTTCCTTTAAAACACTGATCACTGAAAAGCCAGATTCCTCAGCCAGAAAAATAAAAAACAAAAACAAAAAACCAGTTCCCTACTTCAGGACTCTGTCTGTCTGTCTGTCTGTCTGTCTGTCTGTCTGTCTGTCTGTTCATCTATCTATCTATCTATCTATCTATCTATCTATCTATCTATCTATCTATCTGGTACAAAGAGCTAAAAAGTCATGTTGTTCTGTGACCTAACAGCCCCTACTATGTTCCTACTCAGTACCTGACCCCTGCACACTACCCCTCTATAGTTTTCTCTTTTTTTCCATACCTCCCCAACATCATGTTGTCCATGGTGGCTATCTTTCTTATTTTTAACTATCTGTCTTAGTCTGGGTTTTTATTACTATGATAAACACCGTGGACAAAAGCAACTTGAGGAAGAAGCTGTATGTTTTGCTTATACTTCTACATCACAGTTCATCACAGAAAGAAGTCAGGACAGGAATGCAAGGACAGGAACCTGGAGGCAGTAGCTGGTGCAGAGGCGGCATCTGTTTCCATCTGTTGCTGGATGAAGCCTCTCTGACAATTGAGCTAGGGACCAATCTATGAGTATAACAGAATATCATTAGAAATAATTTCATTGATGATGTTGTTGTTGTTATTGTTGTTGTTGTTGTTGTTGTTGCTGTTGCTGCTGCTGCCGGTAGTGTTTGGTTCTATCCTAGGTATCTGGGCTATCCCACCTCTGGCTCCTTGCCCTCCAGACAGCATCAGGTATGGGCTCCCTTTCAAGCATGGGTCTATGCTGGACCAGTCATTAGTTGGCCATTCTCACAATTTCTGTGACATATTTACCTGAGCACACCTTGTAAGCAGGACAAATTGTAGGCCAATTTGATTTTGGGGCTGGGTTGGTGTCGCAACACCGCCATTGGAAGTTTTGCCTGGTTGCAGGAGATGGCCAGTTCAGACTCCATATCACTCTTTGCCAGGAGTCTTAGCTAGGGCCATCCTCATAGATTCCTGAGAATGTTTTACTATACTAGGTCTCTAGCTTATTTCCTAGATTTCCCCCAATTTCTAGTTCTTTCTCCAGGTACTCTCTCCCTCGCTCCCTCCTCTCCCAACTTGCCCCAGTCCACCCTCATTATCTATTCTATTTCTTCTTCCCTAGGAGATCCATGTACCACTCCTCCTGGAACCTTTTGGTTAATTAGCTCCTCTGGGTCTGTGAATTGTAACATGGTTAATCTTTACTTTAGAGCTAATATTCATTTATAAGTGAGTATATACCATGTTTGTTACTGTTGCCTGGAAGTTTTAAAGCTACCATCTTTGCCCAGGATAAGAATTGCCTTCCTTTTGTTCTACCTGGCTTTAGCTCCAGGAGGGTGACCATGCTACCAACCCTTCCCATGACCCTTGAATCTGTGGATAAAAGATACATACACAGGTTGTTACTTTACAGTTTACCTTCTAGGCACAACTGCTAGGAATTACTATCTCCCACCTGGAAAAGTGTGTCCTTACCAATTTATTATCTCCCTTTCTCCACTGGCCCTAAACAGCAGTAGATAGTCCCACTTAGCCCCTGCCAAACATTTTTGGCCACCTGCCAGTAGTGGAGGCCACAGGCCCCAGCTCTCCCTGAGACATACTTTGTTGTTGTATTCCTTTTCTTTCAAATCATCTCAAAAAGTCCCTCTCCCCCCTCTCTGCCTTTTCCTTCTGAGACATGGAAGTCCCAGCTGTACCTTCCACCCAGCAATTAGCTCCTGGCCTTCTTTACTGACAAATCAACAACCAATTGGGGAACAGGACATTAGTATCAGAACCTCCCCTTACTTGTTATCTTACTCAGGATGATTCTTTTCTAGTTCTATCCATTTGCCTGCAAATTTCATGATGTCATTATTTTTAATAGCTGAGTAATACTCCATTGTGTAAATCTACCACATTTTCTTTATCCATTCTCTTAAGGGATACCTAGGTGTTTCAGGTTCCGATTATTACAAATAAAACTGTTATGAGCCTAGCTGAGCCTTTGTGCCTGTGGTAGGATGAAGCATACTTTGGGTATATGACCAACAATGGTATATCTGGGTCTTGGAGTAGAACTATTTTCAATTTTTTGAGAAACTGCCAAATTGATTTCCAAAGTGACTGTAAAAGATTTCACTTGAACCAGCAGTGGAGGAGCATTCCCATTGCTCCACATCCTTTCCTGCATGAGCTGTCTCTTGAGTTTTTTGATCTTAGCTATTCTGACAAGGTATAAGATAGAATTTCAGAGTCATTTTGATTTTCATGTACCTGATGGCTAAGGATGTTGAACATTTCTTTAAGTGCTTCTTGGCTATTAAATATTCCTCTGTTGAGAGTTCTCTGTTTAGATCTGTATCCCATTTCTTAGAGCACCCAGTACCACCAGCCTACAGGTAGCACCACCCACAATGGGCTGAACTCTCCCACATAAATCACTAAGAAAATATTTACAGGCGTGTCTACAGCTCATCTTATGAAAGCATTTTCTCAATTGGAGTTTCTCTTTTCAGATGACTCTACCCTATGTCAAGTTGACATAAATCTAGCCAACACACTTTTTTTTTTTTGAGGCAGGGTTTCTTGGTATATCCCTGCCTGTCCTGAAACTCACTCTGTAGACCAGGCTAACCTCAAACTTAAAGATATACCCTCCTACCCCTGCCTCTTGCCACTATGCCTGGCCCTACACTATCCCAAGTTTTAAAGGGACATTGTAGTGGTTTGAATGAAAATGTTCCCCATAGTCTAGGACATTTGAGAGCTTGTTTCCTAGTCGGTGACACTGTTTGCATAGGGTGGAGGATGGCAGGGTGTTTAAAAGTGTGGTCTTTCTCAAGAAAGTATGTCACTGGTGGGAGGCTTTGTTAGCTTAAAGCCTATTTTCCTTTCTGGTTCTTTCTGCTTCATGGTTACACTGAGGTATAAGCTCTCAGCATCCTGCTCCGGCCAACATGCTTGCAGCTGGCTGCCATGCTTTCCTGCCATCATGGGATCTTATACCTCTGGTGAGAGGGCTATGCTGACTCCATGACAGGCTTCACATTGGCAGTTCAGGAGACTCGGCCTAAGAACTAGGCAAGCCCTGGCAAGTCAGTTACTAGAAAACCCCCAGGCTTCAGAAACTGCCCTGCCATCAGAAACTGCCCCACCACCTGGCCTGAAGTAAGTGCAATAATGAGCCAGCAACAGTTTCTAGACCTCCCCAGCATTAGTTTGCAGCCCTGATGCCCTGGTAATGGTTCTGAAATGTCCCTAGAGATGGATCAAGATCAAGGTCACCTATCTGGGAATGCCCCTAGTACGCTTTAAATCAAGCCTGTGAGCTCACTTGGTTTTCTCCATCTTGGAATAGCAGATTCCAGCGTGCTGGACTTCTGAAGAATAAAACACTCTTTGCTTTCACATACTATTTGAGTGTGTGGTGTTATTCTTTGTTGAGTCATGGACCCTTACACTGGAACTATAAGCCCAAATGAACTTTTTCTTCTATAAGTTGCCTTGGCTACAGTGTGCTATCACAGCAACAGAAAGTAGCTAATGCTGAAGCCTTTCGTTCCCTTTAAGGCCCTGTCATGTAGCCTCTGACCATGTCTCCTTTGTTTGTCATTCCTGTTTTTCTCAGAGAGCTCTGAGAAATTTTGCAAGAGCTCCTGTCCGGAACCAACTCATCTGTGAGATCTTTGTGTTTTCCTTTTTAAAATTCTAACAATTACTTTTCTGCATGTCAGTTTTCCTGGACTTGAGGAGCAGGGAGGTTGTTGCAGAGACTACCACAAGCAAATCTTGTTGAAAGATTAGAGAGCACATAAGGGTAAGTAGTCCACATCTCTGTCGTTCATCCCATCTCCCAAAGAATTGGGAAAGTTCTCCAGTTGACCGGGAACAAAGGTTGGTGTTTGGAATAGAAGGCAAAACACATGCAGGTCCAGTCAGAAACCAAAGAGAAGCAGAGCTATCTTCCTCTGATGGGAACACCAGAGTAGATTTCAACCTCCTGAAGCTAGCTGACTGAAGCCATAGCAAGAGATTCTATTCAGCAGAGAAGACTAGGGAGAGGCAAAAGGCAATGGGAAGGGAACAGGAGGAAACACTGTTGAAACAGACTTCTATTAGAGACTCAGGTATGCCAAGGGGCTCAAGAGAGGTAGTTAGTTTTATAAACTGAACAGTTGCAGTGAGAAAACTGTTGTAATGGAGATGTCAGAAGACTAGAAAAATATTTGACAGGTTAATATCAGGATACTTCAGGTTTCTTTATACAAGTGAATATTTAGGCCCAAAACAACACAAACAAATAAAAATCCCTTCATTATTATATCAGTTGAAACTATCCTATTTGGGATATTTGGCTGTCATCTAATATTTCTCAGAAGATCAGGTGAAAAATAGCTTAGTTTCTACTTAGTGGCCTGGAGCGTTAAAGTGAGATGCTCTATTTGAAGTTTTAGCCTGCTCTCTGGGGGTCTCTTATAGGAAGAGCATTCAAGATCATGCCCTTCTATTATTTATTTATTTAATTTTTAAACTTTCATTTACTCATTTTATACATACACATATGCATGTAGAGGTCCCAAATTGGTGGGTGTCCAGTATCTTCCTTGGTTTTTCTCCATTTTATTTTCTGAGGGTCTCTCCCTGAACCCAAAGTGTGACAATTCTGGTTAACTGCCTGAAGATCCTTTGTTCCTGTCTTCCAAATACTGGGATTATAGGTAGTGACCATCCATCTTTGCCTTGACAAGTGGTCTAGGAATCCTAACTTTGGTCCTAACACTTGCATAACAAGCAATTTTTATCAACTAAGTAATCTCCGTAACCCTTATAATTTTTATGTCAGGGTCAACACTCAGAAAAATGTTAGAATTCTACCTGCTTACAACTGTGTGGTATCTATACCCTTATGTGGTATCTACATTGCTTTATTGGATATATTAGTCACTTATTAATAATGGAGTAGCTGAGTAAGCATTCTTTGAATCTAATTTAAATAAATAGAATGTAAACAATCTATGTCCTTGGATTCGGTTCCATGCTGATTAAATAACTATGCACATTCCTTTAAGAATACAGTTGAGAATAAGACAAAATACACATTACCT
Organism: Mus minutoides; assembly: GCA_902729485.2. Taxonomy (NCBI): domain Eukaryota; kingdom Metazoa; phylum Chordata; class Mammalia; order Rodentia; family Muridae; genus Mus; species Mus minutoides. The sequence goes on from LR749950.1 coordinate 864,076, forward strand.
CTAAAAGACCAGAGCTGTCCTTGACAGTAGCATCAAAAGATTAAGCGCATGTGTCAAATCCTGTAGGTTCAGCTGTCTTCAATAATTCAGTGTGGTAACCTGTATCAATCATCTACTATGTACAAGTGACTGGAGCTGTCATTTCCAGGAGCATGAAGATGAATGAGACACAGTACCTGTACCAAAAGAACTTACCCCTTTCTCACCCATTAAGGTATTGTCCACCTCTAGCAAGGCTTATATTGG